>JAFFST010052670.1:17799-30316 GCA_022414735.1 Noturus placidus
CCTACTGACTTCAAATCTGATAAACAGTCTGCGCACAATAACAGATATAATGTCCTTAACTTAAAAAAAATAAATAAATAAAAATAAATATGTCCAATTATGTAGAAAAAAATAAAATAAATACGTAAAAACTGTGTTGTGTGTTTACTCAGGTTGCCTTTGTTTTATATTGTATTTTGTGTGTAGATCTAAAATGATTTAGTATGAGATATAGACAAAAGCACAAGAAATTAGGGTTTTCACAGCAGTGTGCAGTGTTAAGAATTTTGACTTATAATGTAAATGGTAAATAGTGCACTTATATAGTGCTTTACACTGTGTCTCATTCACCCATTCACCCATCCACACACCAATGGTAGCAGAGCTACTATGCAAGGTGCTAGCTTGCTATCGGGGGCAACTTAGGGTTCAGTGTCTTGCCCAAGGACACTTCGGCATGTGGCGTCATCCGGGCCGGGAATCGAACCGCCAACCCTACGATTCGTGGACTAGTGGACAACCCGCTCTACCGACTGAGCCACAGCCACCCTGTAACATGTGATTTGACAGTCCTGCTTTGTATCATTACAAAGCATTTGTAATGCAGTCCTGCTTTGTATCATTATAACATGTAATGTTGATGTGATCAGTAATCACTTATTATTAGCCATAGTTAGCTACAGTAATACTTCTGTAGGAGAAACTGTAGGTTCTAGAAAAAGATTTTAGAATTACTGCTTAATACTTAGTAATTATTCTTTAAGTAATTACTGCTTAGTTAATAGTGAACTGCTACTAACATACTCACTGAATAATTAACTTGTAGTTTTTCATTCTTGGTTAGTAGGAATAGCATATGTGTTAATGAAGAATTATTCATTCCTTCATGCTTAGTTAATTCATAGTTACCTATGACATTCATGAGTTTAAAACTGTTACCGTGTGTGTGTGTGTTTTTTTTTTAATTAAGTCCTGGAGCTTTGTCTTTCTATTACTCTGTTTTACTAATATTCAACCTACCAATTTTAATTTCTTCTTTTATGTTCTCTTTCATCAACAGCAATATCTGGGTTTGGAAAGAAGTTCACGTCTCTGTGGTGAGGCAGTACAATTGAAGGTAAATCATTGAGAAAACAAAAGGAAGAAAGACAGGTGAAAATGATGGAAAGAGAGAAGAGAAAAAAGAGATATTGGAGATACATGCAAGAGTGGCTTTATGGCTCCATGTTTGTTTAGGATTGTACAAGTCTGATATTTATTTTGATACACTATATTGATAAGTATTCTTACAGTCATGTGAAAAAAATAAGTACATCCTATGAATATTGCTGGACAAGCAAATATTTGAACTGCTTTGAAACAGGGCCTATTAATAAAGTTGATACACTATCTAATGACATGTAAAATTTATATTTTGTAGTAATTTTTATAATTTAAATTAACAAAAAATAAATTAGTTACATGGAAAAAGTAAGTACGCTCCTACAATTAATCACATCTTCAAATACATAAAATTAGAATCATATGTTCAAGATTAGAACTTGTTTAGGGAGTGCAGGTGGAACTTTTTTTTATTTAAAACTCTCACATCTAGTGTCTGTTGTTCCTTTTGCTATTAAGGTGTGTGGTGTCATCATGCCAATATCTAGAGTTCTGTAAGGCCTTCAGCAAAATGGTTGTTGATGCCTATTGGCATATTTAAAAAGATCTCCAGATTATTTGAAATACATAATTCCACTGTAAGGACGATTATCTACAAGTTGCAAAGATTTCAAACTACTGCCAATTTCTCCAGGACTGGCTGTCCCAGCAAATTCAGCCCAAGAGCAGACTGTCTGATACAATTGGAAATCCCCATGAACCCCAAAGTTTCATTAAATGATCTGCTAGTAAGTCTTGCAACTGTCAAAGTCAATGCTTCTACAATCAGAAAGAGATTGCACAAATTTGACCTGCATGGGAGGCATGCCAGGAAACAGCCTTTGTAAGACTACAGTTTGACAATAAGCATATAGGCAAAGAACAGGCCTTTTAGAATAATATGCTCTGGACAGACAAATCAAAGATAGAGTTATTTTGCCACAGTAACAACAGCCACGTTTGGCCAGCTTTTCAACAAAAGCACCTCATACCAACTGTGAAGCACAGTGGTAGAAATGTTATGGGGTTTCTTCACTGCCTCATGTACAGGACAACTTGCATTCATTGATTTAACTATGAATTCTGCATCAGCTTGGTGGGCAATTATGCAAAAGTTAATTTTGCTAAAGGGGGCACTGCGAGCTTCTGTGGCCAAGGGTGTATTTACATTTTCCACCGAAAAAAAAAAACAAAAACAAACATCTGTTGATATTTTTGTTGAGTAAATGATTGGAAAAGTAAATTTTCCTTGTGATTTTGTTAAATTATATCAACTTTATTAATAGGCATGGTTTCAAAGAGGATTTTGTTTGCTTGTTCAACTATGTAAAAAAATAACCCTAACATTTCAATGGGGTGTACTTATTTTTTCACATGGTTATGTTTACTGTACAACCCCTGGCAACATGTAAGGAATCACTACACTCACCCAGTTTACTTCATAGCAAATAAACAAATTACAGCTATGACACAAAACAATTTTTGTTTAATAGCTTGTTACGGCCCAGTCTAGGTTGGGCCACACAGAGTAATTAGATCAGGATTCAAGTTGATTGATCTTTAAATTGTAAGTGAGGAATAACAAAAGATTGTTCAAAAAGGTTGTGGTGTATTAGATCACACAATATATACATATAACTATACAAATTAACCAGAACAGGTGTATTTTCAGGCTGGGCCAAGGCCAAAGTAATAAACAAAAGAACTATGATTAGGTAGCTAGCTTACCTAAAAGGAAAGAAAAGAAAATACAAATATTCTTCCCTAACTACCTAAACAAAGAAACAGAGACAAAAGGAACCCTCTCCCAAAATAAATGGCAGCCACACCCCTACTGCCAGTGAACATACACACACACACACACACACACACACACACACACACACACACATGTATATACATACACATAAGAGTGAAGAGAATTCTCAATAACAGTATAGGGGTAACCAAACTCAAAGTCAAAAACCAGGCAAAAATCTAAATACCAGTAGAGCAGTCAAAATACAGAGTTAGCCACAAGGGCAAGCACACAGGGCAAGCACACAGGGCAAGCACACAGGGCAAGCACCTCCAACATCCCACCACATTCGCATTCCACTTCCTCTTTATATATGGCCACCAATCAGTGATGTCATCCTGGGAGGCAGAGTAAGGCAGTCTAGGGCAGGCTGGAAATCCCAGGAGGGAGCTCAGACCTGCACACAAAATGTCACAGCACACAAAATTTCCCAGCCCAAGATAGCGGGTTGTAACAAGCTGAACATTCTGGCTTCATTAAACATATCTCAAACAAATGAAATTAAATTGATTTAATGAGTGGCATATTTTTTTTCAAAATCAAGTAGAGGAAAAAATCATGGAATCACTCAATATTGGGGAAAAATTATGGAATCATCAACAAAAATGTCACAGTTAGTACTTTGTTGCTCCACCCCGGGCTTTTATGATGGCCTGAATTCTTTGAGGCATGGATTTCAACAACAATATTCTCCATGAAGCTGGTTCCAACTTTCTTGGATTTTGGTTGACAGTTCAGCTTTGCAGGATGTAGCCTTGTCATCGACTGATTATTTTAATTTCCACAATAAATTTTCACTGGGATTGAGATCTGGACTGTTTGCTGGCCATGTCATTGAGCTGATATGCCTTTCCTGAAGAAAAGCGTTAACACTCTTTGCTGTGTGTCTTTCAAGATTCATTATCATCCTGAAAAATTACTTCATCATCACCAAACCTATTTTAAATTGATGGAATGAGAAAAGTGTACACAATTCTAATGTGTATCAATACACCTGTGCATTGACTGTTAAGGTCCTTTACCTGACATGCAACCCCATATCATAAATGAGTATGGAAATTTGATTGTTTTCTACAGGCAATCACCTTTATATGTTTCATTAAAATGGCATGAGACAAAAGCGTCATCTCCTTGGCCAGTGCAGATTCATGATTCGTCACTGAATATCACTTTAATCCAATCATCCACACTCCATGATTGCTTCTCTTTATCCCACTGTAATCTTGTTTTATTCTTCTTAGGTGTTAGTGCTGGTTTTCATTTGGATTTCCTATATGTAAATCCCATTTCATTCAACCTATTTCTTACCCTTCTCTCACAAACATTGATTACTGTTTCAGCCCATTTGTTTTGTTGTGCATTATCTAGTTTCAAGGCATATTGCTTTGAGTTTTCCATCCTGACATTTTCCGTCTTCCTTGGTATACCTGTAAGCTTTCCAGTTTTTTTAACCTTCCCATTTTGTTTATATTTGCACTAAATTTTAGACACAGCTGACTGGGAACAAACAATGTATTTTGCCAACACATCATACCAGAGTTCCAGAGGTTTATAATCCTGTCCATTGTTTCAATTGGCAACTGTCTTGATGGGGCCATGTTTCCTTTCAATAAATTAGGGGTGGTTCCCTAATTTATACCCTCAACATTGAGTGATTCCATAGTTTTGTGATGTGATTTGTTTATTTGCTAGAATGTAAAAAAGCCAGGTTAGCATCCTCTGAGTGTTGTGATTCCATAATTTTTGCCAGGGGTCTTATTTATCTCTTTATTGAAGAACTATAGTATGTCATGCATTAAATAAGTAATGTGTGTCTACCTTTTGGTCTTATAATCCTTGCTTATCTCACCCAAATTTACATCTCACAGCTTTACGTCATTTTGTAAAGTGCATTTGAGTGGGTGGTCCAGCATTTCCGCAGTGGAATAATTGTGATTTTCAAATGGCATATTGTAAACGAGGGTGCTTTTTAAGCTTGCAGTGTGCTATATTGTCTTCCTAATATATATATATATATATATATATATATATATATATGAGTGTTTCTTGATGTGTTTTTGCAATTTCAGCATGTCTACAAATACAATGGAAGATGTTATAAGGCTTTGCACTGGAAAAACCTATGGAGTATCTCTACTGTGTTTTAATTTATAAGAGCAGGAGTGAGAGATAGAGAGAGGGAGAGAAGTAATCTTGTTATACTGGTAAGGACTAAATTTAAATATTTTTACTGTACGGTTTCATTATATAAAAAGCCTATATAAGGGGTGAACAAATCATACACTCATTAGTTTATACATCCAGGCAAATGAAAGCTCCAATGTGCTGCGCAGTCCTATGTTTTAGTTGCCCAGAAAGCTAACTGACTAGAACAAAGACTAAACTGACTAGTGCTAATTAAAGTAATAATAATAACAGGTGGTGAGATAGTTAGCTAGTTAAGTGCAGTAATACTGGGAAATGAATGCATTTCTGGATATTATCCTATTCTAGTTTATGATGTAGCACACTGTGTTCGCACCTTAAAAAAAGTCAGCAAGTTTTTGTCCACTGTTAAAGTTGTAAGACTTGGTGTTCTGTTCTTGTATCACATGTAAAAGCTATTCGTTGTATCTTGTGTTTAACCATGAGATAACTATTCTAGCACAAAAGTTATGGTGGGGAATTAAGTATTGGATGCATCAACATTTTTTCAGTAATAAATTTCCAATGAGGTTGTTCACATGAAATTTTCATCCAACATCAGTATTAACTCAAGAAATCCAGAAATATAAAGAATTCACAAGATTAACGTCCTTATTATGTTGTGAATTCTTTATATTTCTGGATTTCTTGAGTTATGTATAACAAAAAGTGGAATGACACAGGAAAGAGTATTGAACATGCTAATTGAAATTTATTTAATACTTTGTGGAGAAGCCTTTGTTTGTAATGCCAGCTTCAAGACAGTTCCTGTATAAAGAAATTAATTGGCTGCAGTATTTAGGAGTGATGTGGTCAATTATTCTAAACATTTTGTCTTTAAATCTTGGTCAATTGGATTCAAGTCAAGTGATTGACTGGGCCATTTTAACACCTTGATTTTTTTTCTCTGAAACCAATTGAGAGTTTCCTTTGCTGCATGCTTTGGATCGTTGTCCTGTTGGAAAGTCTACCCACATCTCCTCTTCATCATTCTGATGGATCGCAGCAGATTCTTCTCAAGAATCTCCCGGTAAAGGGCTCATCGTTAATTCAATTATATGATGTCTGACAGTACCATGTGATGAAAAACAGCCCCACACCATGATGCTTCCAGCTCCAAAATTCACTGTTGTAATAGTGCTTTAGGGTGATTTGCAATACCATTTATTCTCCAAACATGGTGTGTAGTATGTCAACCAAAAAGTAAATTTTTTCTCTCGTCTGACCAGACTACCCTTTCCCAATACTTCATAGGCTTATTAAAATGAGTTGTAGAAAACTGTACATGAACTTCAACATGAATTTTCTTTAGTAATGGAGTCTTGCAGGGTGAGCATGAGCAGTGGAGTTCATTTCCTATAATTTTCTCTGTGACGATGGCACCTGCTGCCTCCAAGTGTTTCTAGAGCTCTTTCCAAGTGGTCCTTGGCTCTTGGGCTACTCTTCTGACTATTCTTCTGACTCCCTGGTCAGAAACCTTGCGAGGAGCTCCTGTGCCTGGCCGGTTAATGACAGAGTAATGTTGCTTCCACTTGTCGATAATGGCCCCAATGGTGCTTACTGGAAGATTCAGACATTTTGAAATATGTCTGTATCCGATTCTGTCAATATGTTTTGCAACAGTAAGGTCCCGAAGGTCTTGGGAGAGCTCTTTGCTTTTACCCATCATGAGATATTTCTTGTGTGACATCTTTGTAACGAAAAGCCTTTTTATAGAAAATCAATTTACTAACCCAGCTGATATTAATTTGCACAGATATACATATTAATATAATTACTTACGGATTTCATCTGGTTCCTTGTCTGCTTTTTCTTAGTGTGTACAATACTTTTATCTGTGTAATTCCACTTGTGTTATTCCACTTTATTACACATAACTTTATTTAAGGACATTAATGTTGTGAATTCTTTATATTTCCAGATTCATTGTGGTAATGCTGATGTCTGGTGAAAATTTCATGTGAATAGCCTCATTGGAAATATATTTACTGAAAAATTGTGACACATCCAATACTTATGTCCTCCGCTGTATATGATAGCTTTTTGCTGGACTTTATTTTGCATGCTAATTAATTTCCCTAGTAAATATAGTTCTACCATCAACTAGATCAACCAATATTTGTATTTCAGCATGCTTCAAGACTTGTAATGAGTAATGCACATTATAGTTACAGCATTGAGGTCCATCACAACACCATAACGCCTACTAAGTTTAAGCATACATACCAAATGAAAATATTTTGATTTGAATCTATTTGACTGTCAGGCAACTACAAATAATAATGATTTGAATTCGGAGTTCGAATGGAATAGGACGCAAAGTTGGAGGCTTCTGCTGATTTCAATTAAAATTGTAATTAATTTGCGCTTTTTGGTCATACAATAGATTTTGACTTCTTCCACTCCGTTTCTTTGCTTACACTTTAAATTTTGTGGCATGTTTAAATGTCTGGAAAGAACATGAAAACCTGTGGTAGCACTCAGTCACAACTGAGGTCTAGTGTGCGCACCTAGTGAGTGAGTCCCCTTCTTCCCCTGATTCGCGTCATCGAGCGGTGACTCTGACTTCGCCGCACTCAAGCTCGAGCTGCTGGCTTTATTGAGGAAGGATATTGCCGATATTTTTAAAACAGAGCTCCAGGAGATTCTCAGGGATGCGCTGTCTACTATCCAGCTTGATCTCCATGCCGTGAAAACACAACTGGCTAGTGATAAAGTTGCTACCAAGGCTACCATATCAACACTGAAAAGTACTGTTGTGGAAATGGAGCACAAGCTCTCCGGTTGTACCGATGATATAGCACACATGAAGACTATTATCGAGTCTCTCACTGCGACTGTGACTCAATTAGAGAATAAATGTGAGTATTTGGAGTCGAAGTCACGGCACAATAACATTAGGATATTCGGAGTTCTAGAGGTTCTGACACATGTACAACAGCTGCGGTAGCATCCTTGGTAAAAGAGGTGTTTGGTCTGGAGCCGGTTTTGGACCAGACCCTTCAGCCGAAGCCCAAGCCTGGTGAATCACCACGAGCTATTGTGTGCAGATTCTACTATCACAGTGACTGTGTTGATATTTTATGCCGTGCGAGAGAGCTCCAGCGGATTAAAGCGTGGGATTTGATCATCTCCGTTTTCCCTGACTACACAGCCAAGATAGCCCGGGCCCATGCCTGGGCCACATTTAATGAGGATCGGTGTCAACTTTGTGGTATTGAGGGTGCTTGCTATGGAATACATCACCCAGCTCGGCTTCGCATTACATATAACGGTGTTCAGAAGGACTTTATTTCAGGGGAGGTAGCAGGAGACTATGTTAAACTCTTGTTATCGAGTTTATTATTCACTTTGGCTCTAATTGGCTATTTATATCCCTATGGTTTACTTTATTTAAATGGTTAGTAGTAATATTGATCCCAGCATGACTAGGACAGGCATGCCTTTAAGATTTATTAGTTGGAACGTCAGAGGTATGGGTAATCCTGTCAAGAGATCTAAGGTTTTTTCACATTTGAAACTTTTAAACTCTGACATAGTATTTTTACAGGAGACTCACCTACCTATTAAAGATCATCATCGCTTACACTGCCCTTGGCTGAGTCAAGTCTTCCGCTCGAACTTTTATTCAAAGGCAAGAGGGGTCGCTATTTTAATTAGCAAAAAGGTCACATTTTTCCTTCACTAACGTTATTGTGGATGTGAACGGTAGATATATTATAGTTGCTGGTAGTCTAATGCAAAGACAGGTTTTGTTGTTAAATGTATACGCTCCAAACTTTGATGACATGGAATTTGCTAATAGATTGTTGAGCAATCTCCCTTTCTTAGATACTCACCTGTTGATTTTCAGGGGAGATTTAAACTGTGTTTTTGACCCAAACTTAGATCGGTCTAATCCCCGTACTCTGAATCAATCTGCTATGTCTAAAACATTTTCCGATTTTGTGTCAGAACGGTCTCGTTGATCCCTGGAGATCCCGTAATCCCTTTCTTAAAAAGTGTTCTTTTTTCTCCCAGGTGAAATTCGAGGATTGACTTTTTTTTTTTTATAGACAGCACTCTTGATTCTTGTGTAGTTTCTTCTGACTATCTGGGTATTGTAATTTCTGACCACGCACCTCTACAATTAGATATTCACTTTCTATTTATAAACGTAGCCCACAGCCTTGGAGATTTAATTATCTTCTTTTGGCAGACAGTGAATTCTGTGAGTTCATTTCCACTTCTATTGATGACTTTCTTTTCTTCAATCAGAATGACTCCACCTCTTATTCATTGTTATGGGAGACACTGAAATCCTATATCAGAGGCCAGATTATTTCTTACTCCGCTCTCTGTACATTTACTTCTTCAATTACATTTATTTATTCATTTAGCAGACGCTTTTATCCAAAGCGACTTACAAATGAGAGAACACTCACACACCAATGGTAGCAGAGCTGACATGCAAGGTGTTAGCTTGCCATCGGGGGCAACTTAGGGATCAGTGTCTTGCCCAAGGACACTTCGGCATGGGATCACCCGGGCCGGGATTCGAACCACCAACCCTACGATTAGTGGATTAGTGGACAACCCGCTCTACCAACTGAGCCACAGCCGTGCTCTGTAATAAAAAGCGCACTGCTAGGGTTAATGAACTCACATCTGTGATCATTAACCTCGATCAGAGATATGCATTGAACCCCTCTACAGAACTTTTTAAACAGCGTCTCGACTTACAGGCAGAATGTAATCTTATTTCGACTAAAGAGGCAGATTGTTTGTTGTTCCATACACGTGGTTCATATTATGAATATGGCGATAAGCAGAGTCGTTTACTGGCACATCAGCTACGGCGACAGGCCACTTCCCGTCTCATACCTAGTGTTGAAAACACTTATAATATATCACTACAGATCCTATGGAAATAAATGCTGCTTTTAAATCGTTTTACTCTTCACTTTATAAATCCGAATTTCCTACAGACAATACCAAAGTGAATGCATTTCTTCAAAACCTTTGTAACCCTGGTATGATTCGAATACTGCCATGCAATTGGACTCCCCACTCTCCCTTGAAGAAATGTTTAATTCAGTTAAAACTATGCAAACTAACAAAGCTCCTGGCCCGGACGGGTTTCCAATGGAATTTTTTTTAAACATTTATTGGAAAATTAGCTCCATTGCTTTTGGCTAAGTTCAACGAATCCTTGGAATGTGGGTCTTTGCCTCCAACTCTGACACAGGCCACAATAGCTCTTCTTCTTAAGGAGGGTAAGGATCCAACCTCCTGTGGTTCTTATAGACCGCTGTCTCTGCTTAATGTAAAGGTGTTGGTGAAGGTAATGGCATCTTGTTTAGAGAATGTACTCTCATATTATATCTGATGAGCAGAACAGTTTTATAAAGGGACGTCAATTGTTTTTCAATACCCGTACACTCTTTAAAATATAATTTATTCAAAGCATTCAGCTGAGCTTTCTGAGATTGTGATTTCTTTAGATGCAGAAAAAAGCATTTGTTAGGGTTGAGTGGGAGTACTTGTTTGCAGTCTTGAGGAAGATCGGATTCGGGGATAAGTTTATTTCTTGTATTAGCCTCCTTTACTCATCCCCAGGGTTCAGACAAACAATATTTATTTGGATTATTTTGTTCTCGGACGTGGGTGTCGCCAAGGCTGTCCTTTATCACCTCTGCCTTTTAATATCCATCTATCTCCCAGTGGCTAAAGGACATGATGTTTTGTTTTGTTTTTTTTTAACTCGAGAAAATAAGATATACAATGAATTGTTGTACTGATATTTTTTTTCATAAATGGCAACCTTTTATTTAATATTTTATGGAGTTACAGACACTCCCCATTTAATGTTTTATGCCTGTTGTTGGGTTTTACAATATCCATATAACCAGCGATAGTTATAGGTTAGCCATGATGAGCAGGACTGGGGGAGGGGTGCTATTGGGGTAAAAATGTTGATTCAGGAAACAGGACATGAAAACAAAAGATCGCTTAGCATGCTAAACTTAGATGCTACATCGTTAATACTGATGCTTCTCGCACAGGTATCTAAACTATAAATAATAACGTGCAAAGTGCGCAGTCCCACGAGGGGCTTAAAGAGCCACCATAATTACCTTGAACAATTCAACTACAAACTCAAACTAAACTGAAAGCTCAAGCAGGAAGCGAGCGAACCAAAACAAAGTCATGTGACCAGTCCAAGGCATAACGTAACAATTGTATTCTGAAAAGTGTCTGTGAATCGATAAAAAATTGTTACTTCAACTACAAATAATAATTTAAAAAAATTAAATAAAATAAATATTAAAAAAAACACATAGCCTGGACATGAAATTTGCTTTACCAGACTAGCGATTACTCATGCTTTGCCCAGACAAACTACTGATTTGTCCACCCCTGTATTTAGGAGAATTGTGTGTTTGTTTAAAAACAAATTGACCAGCTGTATAAGATTTAATTGTGAATTTACAGCACTTTCTTCAAAAACACAAACTGTAATATCTCATTATATTTCACACCATAATTCTGAGAATTCTTGCAATTTCCTTGATTACTGAATTTATGTTTTCCTGTTCTTACAGCCAACCTGAACAGGAATCACAAGACTTAACCCTAGGTCTGGTTACAAGATCACAGAGACACTACACAGCTTTCCTCTGGCAGGCCAGACAGTAAGGACAAATAATTGCCACATTATTATAAAAAACTGAGGGACTTACAAACTTCAAAGTAAATATTCATTGGTATATGTGCAATAAATATAGAGTCACCAACAGAATTATTGACAGTGATTCTATGAAATAAACATTACCCAGTGAGTGAGATTTTTCCACTAAAACAATTATAGAAACTATTTACTTTTCCTCAAGAGCAATAATTGTCATAAGAACACATTTTTAAATAATACAATTTTCACCAAATCATTTGGGAAAATTGGAATAGGACACAAGCTGTTGTGTAAAGTCTGTAGTCTGCGGTGCATGTTGGGGCCTGGAGTCTGTGATGTGGGTTGACCTGACACAAGCACATAATCTCTGTTGATTTTTAGTGGGGCTAGGTGCTTGACTGGCAACAATGTTGCAGGCTGGGAATCATTGGAATTTTAGTCTGACAAATCTGGGATGCTTCCCCAAACTCTAATGGATGCCTTCTGGATTCGGCTTGGTCCTACCTTCTTCAGCCCTTGACCATGAAAGACCAAAAGTCCCATCTTTAATGATGTACCAGCTCTTAAAAGTAGGAGGACTGGAGGAGAGAAGAGATCGGATGTTTCTACAATGAGTATATACAGGGGTTTTTTTACAGTGGTGTGAAAAAGTGTTTGCCCCCTTCCTCATTTCCTGTTCCTTTGCATGTTTGTCACACTTAAGTGTTTCGGAACATCAAACCAATTTAAACAATAGTCAAGGACTG
>JAFFST010052670.1:91082-105429 GCA_022414735.1 Noturus placidus
CCCCGCCTTCTGCCCGATGCTCCCTGGGATAGGCTCCAGGTTCCCCGTGACCCTGAAAAGGAGTAAGCGGTTGAAAATGGATGGATGGATGGTTGAAGATGGATGGATGGATGGATGGAATAAAGTTGGTTTAACGTTGGACGTTCGATATTCGCGGATATGCGGAAATTAAGGGACCGTCTCTAAAGTTACATACTACAGTTTTTATACAGACTTTATATATAAACAAGCATGGAAAACATTTTTGAAACACTTTATAATAAAGATCTGTAAAGATTATTTGGATTTTACAAAATTATCTCTCAAATACAGTGTCCTGAAAAGGGAGGTTTTTTTTTTTTTTTTTGCTGAGTACTGCATATATATTTATACCCATTGACAGGTGCCAGGATAATGTCTGTAACAAGATAATGGTTAAATAATGTAATTAATAATCACTTCACTTGTCTGCGGTTTTAATGTTGTGGCTGATCAGTGTATATTGCCATTGGCATACATAGCATAACTGTAAAAAGATAGAACTACACCCACTTGAATGATTTGTGCACAATTTCTTTAGAGGAACAAAGTAACCAAATGGTGGGCAGAAATGTATTAACAAAAACAGTCCAAAGTGGCGAAAACATTCTAAAACTACCAAGGTCTAGACCTGATAACTAGTTATTTCCCCGAACACAGATTTTGACATTTATAATAATATATAAACATTTCACATGTCTAAATGTCTATACCTTAATTAATATTTACATAGTTGTTTCTCCCTGTCTTCACGTGTGTTGTATCTGCCTTGTCCTTTGCCAGAATGGTAATAAAGGGGTGAAATAACTTGTTGTATACTCTGTCTAATCAGTGTGTACAGCACAGGTGCAAGATCTCGCTCTTGTTTTGATGTCCTGCTCATTTTCTCACACGGCCAAAAACAACACAGCTTTCTCCTTGTCTTACGTATGTGACTTTTATTTTGACAAGAGTTAATATTTACCAGGAAGTAAGCTAAGCTAAAGTGGGTATTGTTGCCGTTTCACCAAAGTGTGCTCTCAGACTGTTCACGTAAATCAGAGTCGACCTTAGATTGTTAATATTTTCTGTAAAGCACTGTTAATAAACGTTAGACAAGTGTGACAACGTAGTAGGAAGCAGACGGTGAGAACAGAAACGAGTCTCATCTGTGACATGGATTTCCAGGTACAGTAAATCAAGTCGTCGTGTGTTTTGAAAGTTGAGGTTGTTTAGCTAGTGGACACTTTCATATACTTGACCTTTCCCCGCTAATTAAACAGTAAAATAATTACACTTGCCTTTATTAAACAAACGGGTATTGCTGTGAATTATTTAATCAAACTGCATTTTGTTTGATA
This sequence comes from Noturus placidus, assembly GCA_022414735.1. NCBI lineage: Eukaryota > Metazoa > Chordata > Actinopteri > Siluriformes > Ictaluridae > Noturus > Noturus placidus. The sequence continues at coordinate 92,441 of JAFFST010052670.1, forward strand.
CCTATATTGTACATCGCTAGAGCTTGTTTGCAGTCCAATATTTCCATAATATCCACTGAACGGCGGAAACTACCGAAATAGTCTACTCTTGGTTTCCTCCTGTGTTGCTACGTCCTGCTGAGTAGCTATAGTTAACGCTAGGATATGGGGTAAATTCAGATATATTGATAAATTGTTGTTCTCAAGGTGTTGAATATCTGCATGGGAAGGACAGTTCAGTTCTGAACAAGCATGGCGTATTATTGTTTGAAGAATAACTAACATTTTTAATGACATGTTGGGTAATTTGGGTTGCATTTTTAATCCTCAATGACATTTATTTATTGCTTACTTATTCATTTCATCACTAAACCAAATTTCAACAACAGGACCCTCTTCTCCAAATAATCATCAACATATTCTAATACTGTATGAACACAACAAACCGAGTGAAATTGACTGCATATTAAGATATTGGCCTGAGTAAGATAAAATAGCACTATGAATCCCAGGTGGGGCATTCCAGTGTTACAGCAGCAGACAAAAGGAAATGGAGAATATAAGACAAAAGGCAATATAGCAGCAGAAGTGTACTTAAACAAATTCAAAATAAACCACAATGCACACACACACACACACACATATATATATATATATATATATATATATATATATATCTATATAAGTTGATTATGCACAGAAAAATATATTATGTGCTAAATTGGGCATAATATAACTAGATACACTTATATGCAGGTTATAGCAAAATGCTTAAAGTATGATGTTTATCCTCCAAGAAGTATTGCAGAAAAATCAAAGTTCCTGCTCAGGTGGAGAAGTTATGTGCAGAGTTGTACAGTCTGATGGCTGCAGGTAGAAAGAACCTGTGAAAATACTCCTTTCTGCACAGAGGTAAGAGTAACCTCATGCACGGTGTGCTCCTTTGTGCTGTGGGTGTGAATGATGACAATGAGCTTGGACAGCATCCTCCTCTTTCACCACAATCTCCACTGTGTCTAGTCTGAAACCCATAACTGATCCAGCTCTCTTAATGACTTTTTGTAAAAGCGTCATGAAACTATAAGCTACATTTTCTGATATTTTAACAGAGGTGTTTGTATCGCACATCATAAAAGGAAATATTAGCATCTGTTCATTTTAACTGTAGGAGAACGCTGGTTAATTTTGAGCTTTTTTTCTGCTATTTTCATCTTCCTGGTGTAAAATCTCGTCCTGTCACAGGCAGTGACCTGGCAATGTACTATAGTACTTCGATCACGTGTTGGTGTCTCATAATTATTCATGAGCTTGTGTGTTCTTATCCTATGAGAAGATGCTGTCTCTTAATTATTCATGACAGCACATGATGCTTTACAACAGATGTAGTAAATGACGCATTTGAATGGGTCGCAGGTGTTTGTTTCGGTGGTGTAAGAGTTCGAGTGTGTTAATTCGGAAGCGCTATGATGATTGGAGTAAGGTGGACTTCGGACTTGCTCATGAAAGCAGTTTGCGTCTAGACAATGATGCGGTACTTAGTCCTGAGGACTTTTCTATCCCTTCAAATGAGGCATGTGTCTAATTTTATCCATGACCGTTTTATTTGCCTTTTGAACTAATTACACCGTTTAAAGCTCCATGGGCCATCGTGTGCAAAACTATACAACTAGAGTCCGTGTTGAAGGGAAGAGCCTTCGCTTTTTATTCATGAAAAGCTCAAGCCTATTAGCTATCTACCATTCCAACATTTCTCTTATCCGCACTGCCTCCAGCTCAAGGAAAACAATATAATAAAATGAAAAAACTGTACATGCAATATATAATATAATATTAAAGCTCCACTGGCCATCTCGTGTAATATTATACAACGAGAGTCTGTGTTGAAGGGAAGAACCTTCGCCTTTTTATTTGTGAAAAGCTCGAGCCTATTAGCCCACTACCATTCCAACATTTCTCTCATCCGCGCTCTCTCCGGTTTTGTTATATTTTCCTCCATATTCATGCCAGGGGCTAATGATTCAAATATACAGGCCTTAGGACCTGCACTGCTGTCTATTGTCTCTCCATTTAGCCCTGGGGATTCAGGAGGAGAGAAGTCCTCTGTCTCCTCTGCAAACTTTTTCACTTTTCATTTTTTTTTTGAGTGTTGTGAAGGCTCGCCCTCCATCTTCATCTCCTGCCTTTCCCTGCCACGCCCCCTCTTCACACAGCCATCCACACCCATTTAAGCTGCATTTTTCAAAAACGTTGAGAGGTAGACTTGAGCTGAAAAGAGGGAGGTTTCATGACCCTTTAAAACTGCTGGTATCCTGTGTAGTAATGCTGTGGCCCCAACACTCAGGATATTTCTTGCAGTAACAGCATAACATAGGATTTTAAAAAGTATAATCACGTGAAGAAAAAAAAATAGTACACCCCATGGAAATTGTTGGCTTTTTTGCATATTTGGACAAGCAACCATTTTATCATCTTTGAAGCAGTGCCTATTAATGAAGTAGATATACAAAACCACACGGAATAGCTTTTTCATAAATAAATTTTCAGTAATTTATTTAACAGAAATATTAATAGATGTGATTCTTCTGTGGAAAAAGTAAGTACACTCTGTTGTGTCTAAAATTTAGCCTATTACCCAAATTTACCCAAAGACACTTAGAAATTATTCTAGGAAGAAATACTCACATATTCAATTGCAGACAGAAGAACAAATAAGACAACAGGCCAGTAGGTGAGGGAAAAAAAGCAAGGGTCCATTTTATTCATTCCGTTCAACCCTCCGGAATTCACACGAATGTCGAGCTCTCAGTCATGATCCCCCCAAAAACCCGATCTAAAGCTCTTCTATTTATACTCCCCTTATCGGGACGTTCCCATAGAACACAAGTCCCTTATCGCAATCCCATAGTTTTAGATGGTCTAGATGGTTTGATTTTCCATAGAAACATAAACAATCTCAATTTCATAACAAACCGAGGCCTTAATCACGTGAGTGCACTTTGACCCAGTTCTTTCAGTATCTCTGGTTTATTTATTTAATTGCTCTACATTTCTGTTTTAAATATGGTTATACCAATTCCATACTTCATGATATCCATATATTATCTTAATAAAATATTATATTCTTATTACTATTCTTAATGTTTTAATTTTCCTTCTGTACGTGTGTTCCATGTTTATGCATATTTGTCCTTGAGTGTGTTGACGCATTTACACAGATGGATGATGTCACTTTCTCTTCTTTGGGCTCTGAACTGAACCTTATATGCTGGTCATGCTTGGTCAGTTTGTCTGTGACCCTTGTGTTTATTTTATGTATATTTTATAGACATCAACTCTTGGCCTCAGAAGCTAATATTGTCCCCTTTAGCAGAAATAACTTCTTGTAGGCTTTTTGCATAATTGTCCACCAGTCTCTGACATCGGCTTGTTGGTATTTTTGACCACTCTTCCATGCAATATTCTTTCAGTTGTAAGATGTTTGAGGGTTTTCTTGCAAATACATCGTTATCCTGTTGAAAGGTCCACTTTCGGTTCAACTTCAACTTTTGGACAGATGGCCTCACATTATCTTCAAGCACTCTTTTATATAATGCATAATTCATAATTGAATCAATGAATGCAAACTATTCAGTCCCTGATGCAGTGAAGCAACACCAAACCATTACATATCCAGCACCATGCTTCACAGTTGGTATGAGGTGCTTCTCCTGAAAAGCTGCCGTCGGTCAGCACCACACATGTCTGCTGTCACTCTGGCAAAAACAACTTTGTCTTTGATTTGTCTGCCCAGATCACATTAATCCCAAAGGCCTGGTCTTTGCTTATATGCTCATTGGCAAACTGTAGTCTTGCTCTAATGTTCTTTTTAGACAGTAAAGGCTTTTTCCTGGCATGCCTGCCATGCAGGTCAAATTTGTGCAATCTTTTTCTGATTGCAGAAGCATGCACTTTGACACCAACAGTTATTGACTTACTAGCAGATCCTGTGATGAAATTTTGAGGTTCTTGGAGAGTTATTTTTGCATCAGAAGGTCTGCTCTTGGGCTGAATTTGCTGGGATGGCCACTCCTGAACAAATTGGCAGTCATTTGAAATCTACACCACTTGTAGATGATTTTGCTTACAGTGGAATGATGTATTTCAAATAATTTGGAGATCTTTTATCAATCCTTTACCAGACTCATAAGCATCCACGACCTTTTTTCTGAAGGTCATAGAGCTCTTTAGACCTGGGCATGATGACACCACACGCCTTAATAGCAAAGGGAACACAAGACATTGGATATCAGAGGGGTATAAATAAGACAGGCTCCACCTGCACTCCCTGACTAAGCAGGTTCTAATCACTGGCACCCAGTCTTGAGCACCTGATTCTAATTTTATGGATTTGAAGGTGTGATAAATGTAGGGGTGTACTTAATTTTTCTATGTGACTGATCTGTTTTTTTGTTAATGTAAATTGTGAAAATTATTGCAAAATGTACATGTTATGTAATACTTGATGGCATGTTTCAACTTTATTAATAGGTACTGTTTCTCATAACTATCTGTTATGGGAAAAAATCCATTGTCATTATACAGTACGAGTGGCATCTAGAAGCAAAATCAAAACTCACTGATACATTTTGTTGTATTATTTGAATTGTTTTTTTTATTTTGTATGTCTCTATTTTTATTTATTTGGAGTGTTGTGTTTTCATTCAGTATCAAATTTAAAAACAATCGGTTGATTTAATCGGTTATAGGCATGTACTTAGCTATTGGTATCAGTAAAATCCACTGTCGGTTGACCTCAAATATGAACACAATACACTAAGTAAAACTGTCTACATACTAAGTAGTAGGCATAAGTAGGGTTCTATATTTCCCAGTCTAATGTATTCCCCTTTTTATAAAGATGGTTAATAAAAACACAATTTAATAACATCAAATCTACCAAAGCATCATTTAACCACAGTTGTGGAGAGTTTCATGCATCCATTCATGCATCTGTTATATCCCTTTACTTTTCATCTCCACTTAATGTCTTTTAAGACTCCAGATTAACCTGAACCATGCCTTCCCAATTTACCAAATCATTGGCTTATGTTTAGGGTGCTTTGGAAATGATTCAGTTCTAAACATTTGTACATGATTTGAACTAATTTTATGTTTATTTATTTACATTAGTACATCTTATAAATATATGCATAATAACTATGTATATTAGTCATGACACATTTATAACCTTCCATTTTCATATGGCCCACAGCCCTTTATATGATATCACATTAATTAATGTCTGCTATTTTATATATGTTGTTTAACTGTCCCAATTGATCTGAATTCACCCTATAATAAGTTTGTACACTGAAAATATTTGCACTGCTTGCAGCTTGCAGAAAATATCAAAATAAATAATTACTGCTTATGCTCAGGGCTAGTTATAAATGGGCGAACAGGTGGGAGCCCTCCCTCTCTTTCAAGGAAAAATACATAAAAAAATAAATAAGTAAGTCTCAGTTTTTGGTATCTACATCATTTTATTTGAAAATGGCTTTAAGTGAATTGTTTCTGACTTTTCTGTAACCAAGAACAATATCACCACCAACAGACTTAAGAAAAGATTCACAGAATGGTATGACATTGGGTTTGTTTTCCCGACTGTAGATTCACACAGTCGTGTCAAGTAATAAAATATGTCACACCCCTAGATTCTGTGTACATTAGGCATTTAACCCTTGTGTGCTGTTTGCCACTTAGCAATGGATGTACTTTTCACAGGTCATAATAACCAGTGCCATCTACTTCGATTTTATACCAGAACTATTATAAATTTTATTGAAATTTTATAATGGAATTGTTTGTCAATGAACAGAATCAACCAGATTGCCATATTGTGCAATCAGCCATGTCTAAGCTGTTTCTTATAGTGCTGCTGAAGTTTTGTGTAATGCTTCTCCTGGGTTGGATTGGAACTTAGGAAGTGGGAGGCGGGATGAGGACAATTCAAAAGGGCTCTTTATTTTTTCTTTTCAGCGCACTACATGCACACACACACACACAGACATGGCTCTGTGCTGGCTCTCTCTCTTGATATGCTTGTCTCTTCCCGCTTTATCCTTGTCACCATTCACTGAAACACAATTCTGACCCTCAGCACAGTTCTAACTCTCACTAGAAAGATTTATCGCAGGTGTGTAATCCTTAGCACTCACCTTCTCCAGCTCTGACCTCCATTCACAAATGTGCAAAGGTTAACCAGAGCGTTAAAGGTTGAAAAGGTTAAAAAAAGGTTAAAATTTTTGAGCTCTGCGTCATCTTACAAGTGTTGAAATTAGCACATGTCTCTATCTCAGTTCTTTTGCTACTTTTAACAGTTTGAGACATCTCTAAAGCTAAATACTCAGCCATTTAAGAATGCTTTTAAAGATGTAAAATCTTTGTGCCTTGCTCCCATTCTATGAATTCCCTGGCAACTTGCATAACTGAATTGCCATATTTTTTTCTGTGTGTTACAAGGTAATGACCAGCCCTGAGGAGATCGCAAAACTCTACCGGGAGCAGAGTCACTTCCCCTCCCTGAGCCGTGCTGACGTAGGACTGGTGATCACGTCTCAATATGGAGGAAAGTACAACAACATCTCCACAGGTGGGCCCGCCATGATCTGCTGTAATATAACTCATTCAGTTTACTGCGGTCTTCAAGTTATACAGTCTATAGAACAGATTATGAACTTTATACAAGAGGGACAAGACAACACTACTTTATTCTTGAACAGTGGCTTAGTCCAGTTACTTTGTACACTGCACATGCACCTCACTCATGTCATTAAGTAAGTCAGGAGTACCCAAACTAGGGGTTGCTTGATTAACGAATTAATTGCTTGATTAACGATTAACGAATTAATCTCTTATCTCAAGATAACATAAAATATTTACAAAAATGTGAGGGGTGTACTCACTTTTTTGAGATACTGTGTATATACACACACACAGTATGTCACAAAAGTGAGATACTGTGTTTGTGTATATACAGTATCTCACAAAAGTGAGTACACCTCTTACATTTTTTGTAAATATTTTATTATACCTTTTCATGTGACAACACTGAAGAAATGACACTTTGCTACAATGTAAAGTAGTAATTGTCCATCTTGTGTAACAGTGTAAATTTGCTGTCCCCTCAAAACAACTCCACACACATTAATGTCTAAACCGCTTGCAACAAAAGTGAGTACACCCCTAAGTGAAAATGTCCACATTGGGCCCAAAGTGTCAATATTTTGTGTGGCCACCATTATTTTCCAGCCCATGACCTTCACCCTCGGCTTCTTTAGCAAGGCAAAAGACATTATCCTGCTGGAATACTGCCCTGCGTCTCGGTCTCCAAAGGGAAGGGATCATGCTCTGCTTCAGTATGTTAAAATACATGTTGGCATTCATGGTTCCCTAAATGAACTATAGCTCCCCAGTGCTGGCAGCACTCATGCAGCCCCAGACCTTGACATTCCCACCACCATGCTTGACTGTAGGCAAGACACTGATGCATGTCTGAGGGCTGCAGGAGGGAAACCAAGCTAAAATGTCCTACCTGCAAAGAACTGTCTTTGTACTCCTGGTTGCCACCACACATGCTTGGCATTATCTGAACCAAATAAGTTTATCTTGGTCTCATCAGACCACAGGAGAAGCTTCCAATAATCCATGTCCTTAGTCTGCTTGTGTTCAACAAACTGTTTGCGGGCTTTCTTTTACATCATCTTTAGAAGAGGATTTCTTCCCGGACGACAGCCATGCAGACCAATTTGATTCAGTGTGTGGTGTATGGTCTGAGCACTGACAGGCTGACCCCCCACCCCTTCAACCTCTGTAGCAATGCTGGCAGCACTCATACGTCTATTTCCCAAAGACAACCTCTGGATATGACGCTGAGCACGTGCACTCAACTTCTTTGGTCGACCATGGCGAGGTCTGTTCTGAGTGGAACCTGATAAACCGCTGTATGTTCTTGGCCACCATGCTGCAGCTCATTGTCAGGGTTTTGGCAATCCTCTTATAGCCTAGGCTATTTTTATGTAGAGCAAGATTTCTTTTTCTCAGATCCTCAGAAAGTTCTTTGCCATGAGGTGCCATGTTGAATGTCCAGTGACCAGTATGAGGGAGTGTGAGAGCGATGACACCAAATTTAACACACCTGCTCCCCATTCACACCTGAGACCTTGTAACACTAACAAGTGGGTCAAATTTGGCCCAATTTGGACATTTTCACGTAGGGTGTACTCACTTTTGCTGCAAGCGGTTTTGACATAAATGGCTGTGTTGAGTTATTTTGAGGGGACAGCAAATTTACACTGTTACACAAGCTGTACACTCACTACTTTACATTGTAGAAAAGTGTCATTTCTTCTCACAGGAAAATATATAATCAAATATTTACAAAAATGTGAGGGGTGTACTCACTTTTGTGAGATCCTGTGTGTATATATTATATATAATTATTATTACTAGTATTATAATTATTATATTTTATTATTATTATATTATATATTATATATACAGTGTATCCAGAAAGTAAATTCATTTTTTCCCTCAAAATTCTACGAACAATACCCCATAATGACAACTTGAAAGAAGTTTGTTTTAAATCTTTGCAAATTTATTCAAAATAAAAAACAAAACCGCACATGTACATAAGTATTCACAGCCTTTGCCATGACACTCAAAATTGAGCTCAGGTGCATCCTGTTTTCACTGATCATCCTTGAGATATTTCTACAACTTGATTGGATTCCACCTGTGGTAAATTCAGTTGATTGGACATGATTTGGAAAGGCACACACCTGTCTATATAATGTCGAACAGTTAACAATGCATGTCAGAGCACAAACCAGGCCATGAAGTCCAAGGAATTGTCTGGAGACCTCCGAGACAGGATTGTATGGAGGCACAGATCTGGGGAAGGGTACAGAAACATTTCTGCAGCATTGAAGGTCCCAATGAGCAAAGTGGCCTCCATCATTCATAAATAGAAGTAGTCTGGAACCAGCAGGACTCTTCCTAGAGCTGGCCGCCGGGCCAAACTGAACGATTGGGGGAGAAAGGCCTTAGTTGGGGAGGTGACCAGAAACCCGATGGTCAGCTCCAGCGGGTCTCTGTGGAGAGAGGAGAACCTTCCAGAAGAACAAACATCTCTGCAGAACTCCATCAATCAGGCCTGAATGGTAGAGTGGCCAGATGGAAGCCACCCCTCAGTAAAAGGCACATGACAGCCCACCTGGAGTTTGCCAAAAGGCACCTGAAGGACTTTGGCATGAATGGCAACCGTCATGTCTGGAGGAAACCAGGCACCTGTCATCACCTGGCCAATACCATACCTATAGTGAAGCATGGTGGTGGCAGCATGTGGGTATGTTTTTCCGCTGTAAGAACTGGGAGACTAGTCAGGACCGAGGGAAAGATGAATGCAGCAATGTACAGAGACCGCCTTAATGAAAACCTGCTCCAGAGCGCTCTGGACCTCAGACTGGGGCGAAGGTTCATCTTCCAACAGGACAACAACTCTAAGCACACAGCCAAGATAACAAAGGAGTGGCTCTGTGAATGTCCTCGAGTGGCCCAGCCAGAGCCCAGACTCCAAGCCGATTGAAGATCTCTGGAGAGATCTGAAAATGGCTGTGCACCGATGCTCCCCATCCAACCTGAGAGCTTGAGGGGTCCTGCAAAGAAGATGGGAAAAACTGTCCAAAAATAGGTGTCCCAGGCTTGTGTGCCATTCTCAAAAAGACCTGAGGCTGTAATTGGTGCCAAAGGTTCTTCAACAACATATTGAGCAAAGGCTGTGAATACTGTTTTTTTTATTTTTGATAAATTTGCAAAGATTTCAAACAAACTTCTTTCATGTTGTCATTATGGGGTATTGTTTGTTGGATTTTGAGGAAAATAATGAATTTAATCCCTCTTTGAATAAGGCTGTAATATAACAAAATGTGGGAAAAGTGAAGGACTGTGAATACTTTCCTGCGAGCATCTGCTTTTCATATTTTGATGAAAAGCCACAGCCGGGGCGGCTGTGGCTCAGTTGGTAGAGCGGGTTGTCCACTAATCCACTAACCGTGGGGTTGGCGGTTCGGATCCCGGCCCGGGTGACTCCACATGCCGAAGTGTCCTTGGGCAAGACACTGAACCCTAAGTTGCCCCCAGTGGCAAGCTGGCAGCTCTGCTACCATTGGTGTGTGAATGTGATCTCATTAGTAAGTCGCTTGTAAATGTAAAAATTATATTTCTGTAAAAAGCTGTTTTGAGACAATGTACCATTGTAAAAAAAGCGCTATACAAATTGATAATTATATTTTGACTGTCATGACATTGTGTACATTGTACACGTGTGTTTATGTTTCTGTTATGTCTCCTCCCTGTTCTGTCATTGGCTGTTACTTTACGTGTGTCTAGTTTGTTGTCAGCCGTTCACACCCAGGTGTACTTCGCTAGCCTGGCACAACCCAAGCCTGTCAAGAAACGGTGGCTGGGATTCTTAGTTTCCTGATTTTATGGCCCGGGCACGTGACTGGGCAGAGCAGCTGGTCCAAACAGGATACAGTGCCCTAAATAATGTCACTGAATTTGCTGAAATTTTTCTGCAAGAGTTCACACACTCAGGGCAACTAAGGAGCCTGGATTTAATGGAGAGGGGATTCCATGGGATGAACATGGCTGACCTACCTTTCTACCTCTATTATGAGTGGGTGAACCGGGTAGCATCTGCAGCTCCACTTCAGGTTCCGGCCAGCGTGGGGGAGGTGGCACCGACATGCATGTCTGAGGGCTGCAGGAGGGAAACCACGCTAAAATGCCCTACCTGCAAAGAACTGGGTCTCCAGGAAGCATTCTACTGCTCTCACGAATGCTTCAAGAGCAGCTGGCGGGAGCATAAAAAACTACACCGGAGAGCCCATGCAGAGATCCAGACCGAGGTTAACCTGGTGACCTCAGGGCCCCCGTCTGAGGTCAACATGGTGACCTCAGAGCCCCAGCCTGAGACCTACGAGGGGGTCTCTGTTCCGGAGCTCCAGTCCGAGGTTAACCTGGCGACCTCTGGGCCCCCGTCTGAGGTGAACTTGGCGGCCTTAGGGCACCAGCATGAGACCTACGGGGAGGTCTCAACTCCGGAGCCTCAGCCTGAGGTTAACCTGGCAACCTCAGAGCCCCGGCCTCTATTTATATATGTACAAAATCAGCAGGGGATCAAATACCTTTTTTACCCCTATCTATCGGTCGGTCGGTCTAGATTCAGATGGTCATGTTACCATGGTGTATGTAGTGCATAGTAGCCTCTGGGATATCCATGACAGACATGTTATACTTTCAACAGTTTATATTTACATTTAATGTTTTCGAACCTACATGCACCAAGTTAGTTTGTGGTATCAGTTACTGATTTAGGAGTTTTAAAGTTTTAAACAGTAGTTCTCAACAACTTCTCTTTTTTTCTCTGTCTTGAGTAAGTTGTGAAAACTAATGCAGCTTGTCATATTACGGTACCAAGAAAACAGAAAGAAGATAAAAATGGTCTGTCCTACTTACTGTTAAAAAGCAAGGACACTCAGGACTCCTTCCATAAATGTTAAACAAACATTTTTTAACAAAAGCTTCACCATATTAAAGATTATACAATTTGCTTTAATAAAGAACAACATTGTTACGCATAGATTATGCAGAGCATACATCCTTGTGAATGTGCTGTTACTGTAGAATCAATAACCTATTCGAATAGCACATTAATATAAACCTGCTGTTACATAAACTGATAAACATTTGAGGGATTTGTATTATTCAAGTGTTTGTTATATATTTTGAATATTGTGTGTCTAGTGAGTCAAATAGTTATTATTTATGGGTAATATTACTATTGGCATGATGCTGTAAGACTTTATTGTAATCATTGCTCTTTTTATTTTTTAAAGAGTGGACTCAGAGGGATCTGGAGAGGAATGAGATCGTTAAATTTTGCAGGCAATACATCGTGTTTCATGACGACAAATTGATAGTCTACTCCGGGCCCTCTGGTAACTGCACAGAGATCAAAGGAGAGTAGGTTTTCAAAGTTTACTGACTTTCTTGCCACCATATAAACATTTTGCGCATTGCATTTTACTAAACATTTTCACATGATCTTTGCATTATGCTTGTGTCCAGGCTGCTCAGCCAGGACTCTCCTTCTGGAGACATGAAGGCTGTAATGAGGGAGTGTTCCATTAAAGGAGAAGAGAAACAGTTTCTTGAGGTGAGCCACCATTAATATATCAATGGTTTTGCAGCTGAAAGACAGCAAACTCAACTGAAGTATATAGTCTGCACTGTGTGGTAGACATTCTGATGCTTTGCTTCTGTTTACAGTTAAAATCAAAATGATCCAACCCCCAAATTCAACTGAAAATGTAACTTATAACGACTTCTTCAGTCTCAAAATTATTCAACTGACAGTTGAATTTGGGGAATCCACTTGAAGCATCCACTGTGTTGAACTATTTAAATTGCTTTTGTTTGACTTGTTTATTGCAAACAGCTTAAATTCTGTAAATTCTGACAATAAACCTGATTTGCAATGGGGGTTGAATAATGTTGATTGCAACCGTAGATGTTTGAACACTACAGTGGTGTGAAAAAGTGTTTGCCCCCTTCCTCATTTCCTGTTCCTTTGCATGTTTGTCACACTTAAGTGTTTCGGAACATCAAACCAATTTAAACAATAGTCAAGGACAACACAAGTAAACACAAAATGCAATTTGTAAATGAAGGTGCTTATTATTAAAGGTGAAAAAAAATCCAAACCATCATGGCCCTGTGTGAAAAAGTGATTGCCCCCCTTACTATAACTGTGGTTGTCCACACCTGAGTTCAATTTCTCTAGCCACACCCAGGCCTGATTATTGCCACACCTGTTCACAATCAAGGCATCACTTAAATAGGAGCTGCTTGACACAGTAAGGTCCACCAAAAGATCCTTAAAAGCTACACATCATGCCGAGACC
>JAFFST010052670.1:125836-138884 GCA_022414735.1 Noturus placidus
AATAATTATTGCACACTTCCTGTAAATGGTATAAAGTTCGTTTCACTTCTCAAATATCACTGTGTTTGTCTCCTATATGATATATTTAACTGATTTTTTTTAATCCTAAGAACCAACGATTTATGAAGGAAAATCATTGAAATAAACAAGGTTGCCCAAACTTTTGCAGACCACTGTATATATAAAAACAGGACCTTGATCACAGGATCAACAAATTACCCTGAAATGTAAAAATGGCAAAGCATTAACCCCTTCACACTTTGTGAGTTTTACTTTTTTAATGTTGTAACATAACAAAATGTCTGTAAAATAACAAAATGTGGGAAAAGTGAAGCGCTGTGAATACTTTCTGGATTCACTGTATGCATTTACATATTCTTGAGCTCTTATTCAAATAGCTAAGTGCCCCATTATTGCTTCATTGTATTATCATATTGACCACAAAAAAAAAATATTCATAGTCATCACTTCATCAATTTGCAGGAACATTAACATTTTTAGGCACAACAATAATTGCCTTATACCCACCCACCCCCTCCCCCCAAAAAACAGAATCTGGGCCTTCCCCTAATTATGTGAATGCCATTACTGTGACTTTGATATAATTCAATTGTTTACTTATTTCAAAAGAGTATACTTTTTAAAATTAGAACTTTAAGTATTCAAGCCACACTATATGTTGATTCAAATCCTGTACCATTTTTGGGACATACAAGTTAGGGCCGGTTCACACGGGAAGTTTTTTTGCAGCGCATTAAATGGTCTGTTTTTCGCTGCGTTTTTTGTGTTCTCACCCACACATTAAACACTGCTGTCACGCTAAATGAAAGTGCAAATCTACTCCCTGACAGTAGATGGCTTTTATGGGAAAGCAGAAATACCCTGGCACACAAGGTGGCCCTGCAGCTCTTTCCATTTCTGACACCTACTTATCACTGAGAAGAAGAAGAGAGCCAGTATTTACGTCTTTGCAAAAAGCCATTCACACACTTTGCGAAATGGCTAAAGCATGTATGCTTTATCACAAAAGGTATTTGGTGATTTGGCCACAAATACTTCTAAATCCAATTAGGAAAAATTTCCAACTGAAGAAAATATGTCCTGCTCCAGTTGGATATGCCATAAAAAAATACTTAAACTGCCTGCCTGAACCAATAAAATCAACTTAATTTTTTATTCACTCAAAGCCCAAGCATCTCTTCAGCTCTTATTTATATGAGCTAGATCATTAGTGCTTTTTTATTAGTTCTAATTTTAACTCTAAAATGCTGTATTTGTTTGTTTTTCAGGATATTCTCGTGGTTGATACTTCCACAGGCCAAGTTACATCTCTCACCTCTAGTGTGTCCATGATTTTTATTTTCTTGTCTATTTTACACCATAAGTCTGTGTAATGGTGGTAATTAATTGCTGTCATGTCTTTTATGTCATAGAGTCAAAAATGAGTTGGTGTCTACTGACTATCCACAGGGATTTGATGGTGGTCAGCTGCTCATCTCCAAACTGTCCTCCAAGTCTGGTAAAAAAAAAAAAAAATAGGAAAAAAGCAGATGGGGATGGGTTGATTACAGTAGGTCAACTAGGTTTCACGAAGCCAGTAGTGTAAATCTAAGACAGCATAGACTTGTATTTGTGAACTGTGAACACATGTCCGCCTGCTTGTTCATGCAGTTATTCAGTTCGGCCAATCACAAAATCAGTTCAAGAGCTTCCGTTTTCACATCAAACATCAGAATGATTGGCATAGTTGTTAGGTTGGTGTTAGGTTGACTGGTTTGAGTTTAAACAGAATTGAGCAAAAAACAAAAAAGGCCAATGAGCAGCAGTTCTGCATGCAGAAGCACCTTGTTGATGAGTGAGATCAGAAGAGAATGGCCAAACTTGTTCAAACTGACAGGAAAGATGCATGCTGTTTTTAAATTTGGCTAAAAAAAATAAACAGAAGAAGACTACTGTCTCATGCTGCCTTTCCTATAGTGTATAGCATTTATCACTCAATTGCTACCCAAATATCATGCCTTCATAGGCAGCAGCATTTTGAATGGAGCAGAGTTGTGATGTGTCAGCAATAACAATGTAATGCACATTGAATATTTGGATGTACAATATACAGTTGCAATCAAAATTATATATACAGTATCTCACAAAAGTGATTACACCCCTCACATTTTTTAAATATTTGATTATACCTTTTCATGTGACAACACTGAAGAAATGACACTTTGCTACAATGTAAAGCAGTGAGTGTACAGCTTGTGTAACAGTGTAAATTTGCTGTCCCCTCAAAATAACTCTACACACAGCCATTAATGTCGTTATCATGCTGGAATACTGCCCTGCGGCCCAGTCTCCAAAGGGAGGGGATCATGCTCTGCATCAGTATGTAACAGTACATGTTGACATTCATGGTTCCCTCAATGAACTGTAGCTCCCCAGTGCCGGCAGCACTCATGCAGCCCCAGACCATGACACTCCCACCACCATGCTTGACTATAGGAAAGACATTTACATTTTTTTCATTTATTTTCACTTAGCAGACGCTTTTATCCAAAGCGACTTACAAATGAGAGATACGACTTACAAATGAGAGATACACTTGTCTTTGTACCCCTCACCTGGTTGTTGCCACACACGCTTGACATCATCTGAACCAAATAAGTTTATCTTGGTCTCATCAGACCACAGGACATGGTTCCAGTAATCCATGTCCTTAGTATGCTTGTCTTCAGCAAACTGTTTGCGGGCTTTCTTATACTTCATCTTTAGAAGAGGTTTCCTTCTGGGACGACAGCCATGCAGACCAATTTGATGCATTGTGCAGCGTATGGTCTCAGCACTGACAGGCTGATTCCCCCACCCTAGTGGAACCTGTCCTGTTAAACCACTGGTAGGGTCTTGGCCACCGTGCTGCAGCTCAGTGTCAGAGTCTTGGCAATCTTCTTATACCCTAGGCCATCTTTATGTAAAGCAACAATTCTTTTTTTCAGATACTCAGAGAGTTCTTTGCCATGAGGTGCCATGTTGTACTTCCAGTGACCAGTATGAGGGAGTGTGAGAGGGATGACACCAAATTTAACACACCCGCTTTCACAGCTGAGACTGCTTGAACCCCATTCACACCTGAGACCTTGTAACACTAACAAGTCACATGACACCTGGGAGGGAAAATGGCTAATTGGGCCCAATTTGGACATTTTTACTTAGGGGTGTACTCACATTGTTGCCAGCAGATTAGACATTAATGGCTGTGTGTTGAGTTAATTTGAGGGGACAGCAGATTTACACTGTTACACAATTTGTACACTCACTGCTTTACAATGTAGCAAAGTGTAATTTCTTCAGTTTTGTCACATGAAAGGATATTATGAAATGTTTACAAAAATCTGAGAGGTGTACTCACTTTTGTGAGATACTGTATATGAAATTGGAGAATTCATTATAAGTTGCATTTTCAGTAGAATTTTGGGGAAATCATTTGAAGCATTCATTGTGTTGAACTATTTCAGTTACTTTTGTTTGATTTGTTCAGTCCAAACAGCTGAAAGTCTGCAAATTTTGTCAATAAACCTGATTTGCAATGGGGGATGAATACTTTTGATTGCAACTGTATGCTGTATAGCTTTTCAGTTCAGACACTGTATTGTTATATTTTTGTTGTGTTTGGAGAAAAAAAACATGCTGATGGAATGATTTCCTGTCTCTAGAGGGTAGGCTTTCTGCCAGCAAGTGGTTCAGAAGAAGAGGTGTTTTGGGTGACACTAGAGGATGCTCAAATGCAGCCTGAAATTGACTGGCAGGTTCTTAGTTTCACCCCACCTCCAGAGGAGGACAACAAACAATACCGTGAGTTTACAGTCTCCATTAATTGTTTAAACATACTTATTAATACAGGCTGCTTTACAGAGGCTTACATATGGACAGCCACCCACAACAAGCATCCAATTGCAGCTATTGAATTAAACACTGGTTACATACTGTGTGCAAGTGTTATTCTATGCCCAATACTTGTGGAATTCTGAATGGTGCTTAAAAATGAGCATCACACACATGCCACTGGCAGGGACAATGTTAACAATATATAACCTGGAAATGGACACAGTGACACCCGGGTAGTAGCAGAACAGTGTTTGGGAAGCTACTTTGATACTGTAGCTTTTCAAGCTACAGGCTACTAATATTTTGACGTCGTTACAGAAACGCTACACTCCAAGTAACTAAGGAAAATAGCTATATATTGACAACAATAATCTGATATTAACCCAATTAAGACAATATTCTGATTAAGAAACTACCATGTAAACAGCGATTTCTGATTACCGTAATCTGACTAAAGTCATACTTGAAGTAAACACAAATCGATTTAAGACATGTGGAGTATTCCTATTTTAGTCGCTTTATCAAAGTGCATTATAGACATGTACACACCTTAATCACACTATTAAAGTTGTGTGGGAGTTTTCGCCGCATTTTGCAACAGGATACACACACATACACACACAGCAGTGGTCAACCGTTTGACTGCAAACAAGAGAGCATAGCTGCGACCGAAACCGCATACTTACTGTATAGTGGCTGAAATACATGCGGTTTCGGATGCAGCCCATGGCCTCAAGCAGTCGTCTGTTTGCATGCATAGCATGACAAATGATTAACTGCATATGAAGCTTTTGTAAAATTAAAAATGAAACACCTAAAACTGTATATGGTACCGTAATGAAGACGAACTGTATGTTGATACGTGAAATTCTGGAGGGAACATTGGATGGCATGTGAATGTAATGATGTGTGCCATTAATTGATCTATGTCCTATAACATGTAAAACGGGAACATGAAAGGAATATTCTAAAAGCAACTCATGTAAACAGCTTAATCACAATATTGTATTATTCAGGATAAGGTCAATAATTAGTTTACTGCTGTCCATGTAAACGTAGTTATTGAAGCTACTTAAATGGTCAACATTTTAGTATGTCAAAATTGTGAATCAGCTTATGAATAACTGTGTATAATTGTAAAAAATTTAAACACAATTTAAAGATAATTCAGCACAATTATGAATTTATAGAACAAGGAATGATACAAATAATACTCAAACTGTATACTAATAATACTAATTATCAATTTAAAATGACTATGCATCCTTACATTTTTGCTTGAACCCTTGGACCCCGAAAGTATTTTAATCTTTGGTTTACAAAGATTAAATATAAAGGTGTAAGATGTATGGTTCGATTCCTTAAGGCACATGAACATCAACAAATAAGGCCACAGGTAATTATTTTCCATCACCCACTCCATCATGAATAATAAGGATGAGTGTGTCGAACTTGAATAATCAATACTTATGATAGACTAATAATAATATATACAGCTATAAATAATTTAATTATTATTATTTAATTACTTAATCATGGAAATAATAATAATAATAAATAAGTTAAGATAGGAACGTTTTCTCTTGCTGCTCCCTTAAGCTATAAGTTGAGAAATACAATCAGACTGGGTTCCTAGAGAGGCAAGCCTAATAGTGTTGTCCCTGAAAGAGTCACAGTAGGAGCCTGGGTGTACAGCCCACCTATAGACCTTTAGTGATTGATATCATCACCCAGCAACCTCTTACCTGCTTTGGAGCACATGGTATCTGTAACTCTGATCATAGTCACAAGCTGTTACACAGATGGCTCCATAGTGCATGAGAGATCCAACATATGTATAAGGCAAGAAGAAGAAAGGTAAAGAGTTCTTTACGATAAAAGCAATTACAGTGGTTGAATTTTCTATTTTTCTGCATAAATATGACCTAAAACATCAGATTTTTATACACATTCTAAAAGTATATAAAGAGGACTCAGTTAAACAAATGAGACAAAAATATTTTACTTGGTCAATTATTCATTGCGGAAAATGATCCAATATTTAATATCTGAGAGTGGCAAGAGAATGTGAATGCTTAGGGTCAATGTCTTGCTGCATGACCCACTTCCTCTTGAGATTCAGTTCAAGGACAGATGGCCTGACATTTTCCTTTAGTAGTTGTTGATATAATTCAGAACTCATTGTTCATTCAATGATGGCAATCCATCCTGGCCCAGATGCAGCAAAACAGGACCAAACCATGATACTACCACCATGTTTCACATGTGGTATAAGGTTCTTATGCTGCAGTGCAGTGTTTTTCTTTCTCCAAACACTTTTCATTTAAACCAAAAAAGTTCTCATCCATCCACAAAACATGTTTCCAATAGCCTAATGGCTTGTCCACGTGATCTTTAAACTGAAGATGGGCGACCTTGTTTTATTGGAACATTTGTGGTGAGCGGTGCCTTTCTTCTTGCAACCCTGCCATGCACACCATTGTTGTTCACCATTGTATTCTCCTGATGGTGGATTCATGAACATTAGCATTAGGCAATGTGAGAGCAGCCTTTAATTGCTTAGAAGTTACCCTATGTTCCTTGGTAACCTTGCGGACTATAACACGTATTGCTCTTGGATTGATTTTTGTTGGTCAACCACTCTTGGGGAGAGTAACAATGGTTTTGAATTTCCACCATTTGTGCACAATCTGTCTTTATGTGGATTGGTGTCCAAACTCTTTAGAGATGGATCCTGATTAGAGATAGATCCTGATGAGAATCAACAACTCTTTTTCTAAGGTTCCGCAAACATCACCTTTGTTCATGTTATGGTAGACTTTTACAAATGTGTTGAAAAGACAGACCGGACAGCTCACTCACACCGGATTGTCATCCCATTGATTGAAAACACTAACTCTAATTCCACCTTCAAATTAACTGCTAATCCTAAAGGTTCACATACTTTTCCCGCTTACAGATATGTAATATTGGATCATTTTCCTCAATAAATAAATGTCCAAGTATATTAGTCTCATTTGTTTAATTGGGTTCTCTATGTCTACTTTTTGGATTTATGTAAAAATCTGATGATGTTTTATGTCATATTTATGCAAATATATAGAAAATCCTAAAGGGTTCACAAACTTTTAAGGACCACTGTATAATATAAATTCTACACACTTTATGATTTTGTTAAAACATCTCTACATGTGTGCGTGCTCATAATGATGGGCAAGAGGGGAGACATAGAGTCACTTGTTTAATGGATGGTTCAGTGGATAGTTTATCTCGAACATTTTTTTTTCCCTTACTAGATTTAATAACATGAATATTTAAATGCCATCAGTAAAAGAGTAGCAGCTTGTGACTGCTGCATCTGTAAGCAAAGTCACAAATATTAATAAAAATGATCTCTCTAATATTTATATCTTTCTGTAGTAAACAGCAAAGATTTTTTTAGCGTTTAAAATGAAATCATAGATGTAAAATATATGTTTTATAAATTTGGCATTAACGGATGTTTTGTTAATGCAGTTCCCTGAGGCATCACTAATAACAATTCACATCATTAGTTAATATTCTACTGTATTGCTACTGGCAGTTGGTTCACATATAGGAAGTAAATAAATTGCAAAATGTAATAATCAAAATTTAAACAAAAGTAACAACTTCCTAATTTTGGAGTACTTGTATGATTTGAGGTCATTGGTTACCTGCTATTTAATTGTGTTAGCTAGCTTTGATGTGGTGGTGTATAGAATTATAACAAATCAGTGTGTTAATTTTTCTTTTTTTTTTTTTGAGTGTACAGTGTTCTGAATGATACAAAACCTAAATAAAGAAACAAGGAAAGCACTGCATTTTTTTTCCTCACAGACGTTGCTGTTTGGGATTTCATATATTATAAAAGAAATATCTAAACTTTTTGTCAGTGTGTTTTTACAAATTAGTAAACTGATAGATCTGAGTGTTTTAATTTTGTGAATATTTTTTAATCTTATACAATGTAGCTGGTCTGGACTTTGATGCCATTCTACTGAAACCTATGGATGTGAAAGAGGGAACAAAACTACCCCTCATTGTCAAGCCACATGGTCAGTTTTAAAAGTATTTCTGTAATCTGGAAATAAGTGTGGTTAGTAATTGTTTTATTACTCATTATAATATTGACAAAGCCTTAAAATATATGTCTGAAGTATAAAATCAGCAACACTGTCAAAGTGTGATTGCTATGTTTGGTTTGGGAATGTTTCTTTGTTGTTCAGACAACTATCGTCTTTTTATCCCTTGTCTATCCTGTCATTCAGGTGGACCTCACTCTGTAATAGTGACAGAGTGGCTCTTACACTCAGCAGTTCTTTGCAAGATGGGTTTCGGTGTCTTACTTGGTAAGTGTACTTACTGAACAGTGATTTATTTTTGCTGGTGTTCTTTACTGTATATTCTTCACCCCTGTTCATTACATTTTGGATATGGATGCTAATTATACCTTAAGCCTATTCATTTACTTTTGAATGATGCAATGTATGTGCTGTGAACTTTACATAATGAGAATGATGATAGTCTGCAGTCAGTGATTTTCCTGGCTGTCTTGTAACTGCGTCTGGTTTGGACGCTGCTCTAAAGCAGATGGTAATGGCTGATGTGCGGATACTTTCTATTATAGTTAGGTAGAAGTTTACCAGTGTAGTCTGGTAGATTCAACTTGGCCAGTTGTCATGAGAAGTACATACATGGACAAGCCTTCTTGTTGATCTAGGAAGTCTACATCTCCCCCTTGAGATCCTGTGAAAGATGGCTCCCAGGAACTTAAAATATGAAGTGGTGGTGGAAATCATGTTAAGAACCAGAGTAGAAAGTCAGAATGTGTTTTTTGCTAAAAATCAATATGCATTTCCTTAGTTTTAAGGTCATTGTGGTCAAGATTGTTCAGGCTACACCATAATGGTGTTACAACCCAGTCTAGGTTGGGCTGCACAGAGTAACCAGCTCGGGATTCAAGTTGCTTGATCTTTAAATTGTAAGTGAGGAAGCCAGGAATAACAACACAAGATGGTTCAAAAAGGTTGTAGTGTATTATATCACACAATATATACATATATTTATACAAATTAACCAGAACAGGCGTATCTTTAGGGTGGGCCAAGGCCAAAATAATAAACAAAAGAACTCTATGGTTAGGTAGTTACCTAAAAGGAAAGAAAAGAAAATACAAATAGTCTTCCCTAACTATCTAAACAAAGAAACAGAGACCAAAGGAATCCTCTTCCAAAATAAATGGCAGCCACACCCCTACTGCCAGTGAACCAAGTGAACATACATACATACATACATACAAGTGAAGAGAATACAAGCAGATTTAGGGATAACCAGGCTAAAGTCAAAATATAACATTAGCCACAAGGTCAAGCACACAAATCAAGCAATCTCCTAACACACCAAACACCTCCAACATCCCACCACTTCTCACTCAGTCTTTTTCCTTAAAAATGGCCGCCAATCAGTGAGGTCATCAAGGAGGCGGGAGCAAGGCAGGCTAGGGTAGGCTGGAAATCCCGGGAGGGAGCTCGGACCTGCACACAAAATGTCACAGCACAAAAACTTCCCTTCCAAATATAATGGGTTGTAACAATGGTCTGAACCTGCCTTGATGTAAACCAGAACCATTGTTGGTTCAAAAGGTAGTATTTATAGTATGGTTTCTATTTGCTAAACCACAACGTATAGCCTGGTTTATTTTTTCCACCAGAATCAGATGGAAGGACACTAATGTGTTACTGTGTGATCAAGCATTAGTTCAGATTTTGTGCTTTATTCAAAATATCTCCTTATCTAGTAAAATGTTAAGTGAATTTACATGAAAAAAATCTTTTGTAAAATACTGGCTCATGCAAAGTGTGATTTGCCTAATGTTGGAGTTGCTTTCAGTTAATTACAGAGGCTCTCTTGGCTACGGTCAGGACAGTATCTTCTCCCTGCCTGGAAATATTGGCACCCAAGATGTCAAAGATGTACAGGTGATAACAGCAATGTATATTGTTAGTGATGATGATGCTTATTATTATGTTTATTGCTAACTTGGAGTAAGTAATAATGATTGTAATAATGGTACTGTCTGGAATGCTGAGCGAACCCTATGGGGATCAATTATTACTTATCAGTATGTGTTATGTTTGTTTAACATTTTATTATAATCTATGTTTGTTTTTATTTTGTTTTTCTGTAAAATGGTGCTGTTCTTCTAGATGTGTGTATTAGTAAGCCAGAATGCATTCTAAAAAGTCACTAACCTCATTAAAATTTGTTCCATTGCATTCTAGTTTGCTGTTCAGAGCATTTTAAAGCAAGGCGCCTTTGACAGAGAGAAGGTTGTTATTATTGGGGGCTCCCATGGAGGATTCTTGGCTTGTCACCTAATCGGTCAATACCCAGACTTTTACAAAGCATGTGTTGCTCTGAACCCAGTCATCAACCTGGCCTCCATGATTGGTAGTACTGACATTCCTGACTGGTAATAGGATAACAGATGGTCTTTCTCTCATTTCTGCTTGTATTTCTCTGTCTCTCAATGGTTTGTAATGAAACAGGTGCATAGTGCTTGTAATTGAAAACTTCCATGACAATGGATTAGGTACTGTAGTGGTAGTTCCTTAAGATTTAAAATGAAGACAACATTTTTTTTGTCAGAAATGTATTTGGCCATAAAAATGCCTGATAATAAGGTGAACACTACAAAATAAGATACAGTATCCTTTTAATGAGAAGTAGTGATCTGTTTATTGATTGTTTCTCAGTTCTGCTTTTAGTAAAAATAAATCTCAGTCCATAGATAGTGTAGCACAATCATTGCTGGGTAACATGAGGTAAGTTTGTTACATAAGGCATGTTTTCACTTCTTCTTTTGGTGTTTGTGTGCAGGTGTATGGTGGAAGCTGGATTTGATCATAACACTAACACTATGCTGAGCTCTACCATGCTGGAGCAAATGTTAAACAAGTCACCCATCAAACATGTCACACAGGTCTGTTTGTGTTTTGTTTCAGACTTTGTATCCCTTTCCTTATTTACTACAAGTATATCAACCATATTATCTTGCCTAGTCACACATTTTCTGGGCTATAAGACGTGTCATCTCTTTCAACTGCTGCAGCTCAGACATAAAAATGATGTATGTTGTGATGTTTTTAATAGCCAAACAAACATTTTAAACCTATAAATCACCTTCTTCAAGAAATATTATGTTTGTTAACAAAAGCAGTGTGAGCCGAAATCTCAAATTGAAGCCACACTAACATTCTTGTCATGAAAAAATGTATCCATTACATATGTTGACATGTCTTTATGCAGAGATATGCTGAGCATTTCTGAACTGAACAAGCTGAGCATTCTTATGTTCTTAGTTATGTGCATTTTGCATACTGAAAATGTATATTTCAATCACTGTTAACCATTTATTTGAACTGTTGAACTGTTGAAATGTAAGCTTTCTGTTTAACAAATTTACTGAAAGTTTTGCAGTAAAACTAGACTAAAACTAAAGTCTGTTTCTGTATATTTAGCTACCACAAATCACTGTGGAAAGTTATATTGTACTTAATATATTGGTAACATGCATTGTAGTTAAATGGCACACTTGTATAGCGCTTTTATCCAAAGCACTTTACACTGTGTCTCATTCACCCATTCACACACTCACACACTCGCACACACCAATGGTAGCAGAGCTGCCATGCAAGGCGCTAACTTGCCATCGGGGGCAACTTGGGGTTCAGTGTCTTGCCCAAGGACACTTCGACATGTGGAGTCATCCGGGCCGGGAATCGAACCGCTAACCCTACGATTAGTGGACAACCCACTCTACCAACTGTGCCACAGCCGCTTAGTTAACTACTTGGTAATATAACAGAGGCCTACTAACATAAATTTGAGTAGTTTACTGATCTTTTTACAAGGTCAGTAAACTACAATTACAGACATATTTTTAAGTCTAGACAGAAGGATTAAATGTAAGTGCCATTTTGGAATGTTGATTGTAGAGTTTTTCTTCACTTACTGAGGCCTTCTTCAAGGTCCAGAACATTCAAGGATTGATTCATCCATCCATCCATCCATCTTCTACCGCTTACTCCTTTATCTGGGTCACGGGGAACCTGGAGCCTATCCCAGGAAGCATGGGGCACAAGGCTGGGTACACCCTGGACAGGGTGTCAGTCCATCGCAGGGCACAATCACATACACACTCACTTTCATACACTACGGACACTTTAGACACTACCATGCATGTCTTTGGACTGGGGGAGGAAACCCCCCGATGCACGAGGAGAACATGCAAGTGTGCACATTCAAGGATTAAAAAAATAATAATAATATTCTACAAGAAGCAGTACAAATTATATCAACTTAATATGGTACATTAATATAGCAGATACAGTTAGGCAATGTACAGTTTTTCTCCAAACATACAGACTTTATGATGGGGTGTAGTTTATACAATATTGTATAAAATATGTATTAAGTTTTTGTGTCTCTCCTAGGTAAAGACTCCTGTGCTGCTTGCCTTAGGAGCAGAAGATAAGCGTGTACCTAATAAGCAGGGCATCGAGTACTACAAAGCTCTGAAATCTTTCCAAGTACCTGTCAGGTAAAAGGCCTTCTTGATCATGATTAATGAAAATCATTTAATGTCTCAGACAAAGTGTCCTTTACAGTGGTACCAAAAGGAAGATATGTAAAACATATTATTTTGATAAAATATAAATTCTAAAAAAGAAAAGTGTGTGTGTGTGTATATATATACAGTGCCTTGCGAAAGTATTCGGCTCCCTTGAACTGTTCGACCTTTTGCCACATTTCAGGCCTCAAACATAAAGATATAAAACTTTAATTTTTTGTGAAGAATCAACAACAGGTGGGACACAATCATGAAGTGGAACGAAATTTATTGGACATTTCAAACTGTTTCAACAAATAAAAAACTTAAAAATTGGGCGAGCAAAATTATTCAGCCCCTTTACTTTCAGTGCAACAAACTCTCTCCGGAAGTTCAGTGAGGATCTCTGAATGATCCAATGTTGACCTGAATGTCTACTGTTGATAAATAGAATCCACCTGTGTGTAATCAAGTCTCCGTATAAATGCACCTGCTCTGTGATAGTCTCAGAGGTCCGTTTAAAGCACAGAGAGCATCATG
>JAFFST010052670.1:144978-156967 GCA_022414735.1 Noturus placidus
CACTGGCGTTCCACAGGGGTCAGTTCTGGGTCCACTTCTCTTTTCTATCTACACGACATCTCTAGGGCAGCTGATTGAGTCTCATGGCTTCTCATATCATTGCTATGCTGATGACTTGTTATACAAGCTGTACACTCACTACATTACATTGTAGCAAAGTGTCATTTCTTCAGTGTTGTCTCATTAAAAGAGAATCAAATATTTACAAAAAATGTGAAGGGTGTACTCACTTTTGAGAGATACTGTACATACCTATTAGAGAAAAACTACACACAGTTATCATGCGGGAGATCTGTCTACAGATTCCACAGATCTTTGGCCAGCTCTCCCCTAAATACCCAGATGCTCGGTGGGTCCACCAAATGGTGCTCTTTGTGAGTAATTTGATGTCTGTGGAAGGATGTACCTTATTTACATACAACAGGTAATTTGAGTGAGTGACCTTGGGAGGGTATGTCTTTGAACGGCATGCAATGTTTTTATTTGAACTGCTGTTGAGGGAATGAGACCATATTTTCCAGTCGTAGGGAGACCTTTTGTATAATATAGTAAACATGTATAGTCCACATCTTATTCGCATTAAAACATGTTATGTAATGCATATAGACCTTGGGTGTGTTTAAGGCGATCTTGACACAGAGAGAGAAGGGTGTGAGGAGAGGAATAAGGAATGATCTCCTAGTCTCCACTCAGCATGATATGCTATTTCCAATGGGGATGATAATTTTTAAGGTGAGCTCAATACAGAGAAATAGAAGGGTGTGGGAAGAAAGGAAGTGATGATCTTCCAGTCTCCACTTCAGCATGATGTGCTGTCTCAGGTGAGGATGCTAATTCTGTGAGAGAGATCGAGTGGTCGCTCTTATAGTAGTTCTTTGTCCTCAGAGATTAGTTCTTCTAGGTTCAGACATCTTGTCACCAGCCTTACATCCCTTTTTCCAAAGACTGTATTTTAAAGATAATTGTGTAAAATCCAAATAAGCATTACATGTTGTTTTTTTTTTGGAAAGGGTTTAAACAATGTTTTTCATGCTTGTTTAATGAACCATAAACAATTATTGCACATTCACCTGTGGAATAGTCCTTAACACACTAACAGTTTACAGGCGGTAAGCAATTAAGGTCACAGTTCCAATAACTTAGAACGCTAAAGAGACCTTTCTACTGACTCTGAGAAATGAACAGAAGAAAGATGCCATGGGCCTGCTGCGGGGAGGCATGAGTATTGCAGATGTGGCCAGAGCAATAAACTGCAATGTCCCTAATGTAAGTGCTGGAAAATAATGGTGGCCACAAAAAATATTGACACTTTGGGCCCAATTTGGACATTTTCATTTGGGGTGTACTCACTTTTGTTGCCAGCAGTTTAGACATTAATAGCTGTGTGTTGAGTTATTTTGAGGGGACAGCAGATTTACACTGTTAAGCTGTACACTCACTACTTTACATTGTAGCAAAGTTTCATTTCTTCAGTGTTGTCACATGAAAAGATATCAAATATTTACACAAATGTGAGAGGTGTACTCACTTTTGTGAGATACTGTGTGTATATATATATATATATATATATATACATACACACACACACACACACACACATATCAGAGTCTTCCAACCCAGCCGCCCGCAACACACCACACCACCTCTCTCTTTACATTTGCCATAGCTAGACCACCTCGGTTCTCCAGTCTTTCGCAGTGTATACACTTTTAAACCACGGCTCTCTCTGTTTTCACAGTTTGAAATATGAAAGGGCTCCGTGTTAATTTATATTCATTAATTTTATTTTGTAACATGGTGAGATGCTTCTGAGGCTTAGATCCCAATCTAGGACAAATGAGCTGTCCAGTGCTGAAATGAAAAATTGAGCACGCAACCCTCTGTATTATTTAGTCTATCTGGGTGCATTAGCTTTAATAATTATTATCTGAATTACTATCTCTGAGCTGTGCCCCTTCATGTTTGGAGTCG
The DNA here is from genome assembly GCA_022414735.1 of Noturus placidus. Classification (NCBI taxonomy): domain Eukaryota; kingdom Metazoa; phylum Chordata; class Actinopteri; order Siluriformes; family Ictaluridae; genus Noturus; species Noturus placidus. The sequence continues at coordinate 146,950 of JAFFST010052670.1, forward strand.
TGTACACTGTTCCATAGTAACTGTTTACTCGCTGTGTTCTTTTGAGTACATACTAAAAGCAACTGATTCATTTCCAATATAGTAATACATCCTTGGTGGGATGTCAATCCACTACAGGGCACCATGCACACACATTCACACACTCTCATTTAGTGTAGCCAGTTCATCTTCTGGAATATGTTTGTTTTTTTTTTTTTTTTTTTTTTTGAGGGGAGAGGAAACCCACATGGACATTGGGAAAACAAGCATAACACTACACAAAGAGTAATCCAAGCTCAGGACCAAACCCTGGTCCCTGGAGCTGTGAGGCAGCAATGCTACACACTGTTCCACCACATATCTCCCCTACTTAACAGCTCACTCAAACAGTTCCGTGATTATTCCTGGTATGTGTTGGTTTGACTGGTGCAAACATGCTGCGTAAAGTAATACAAAGTAATTAGAAAAAGAAAAGTAAAGGGACTGTTGTTTCCAATGAAGACCAAAGAAAAGGACTTACAAATATTACATTATATTAAATAATATAAAATATCAAATAATCAGCTAACTTGAGTTAACAGGTTTTCTGAGAGTATTGTAAGTCACATGAATAATTATAAAATTATGATCTTCACTGAGCTTACCATTTGGGTAGCTAACATGTGCTAACCTGACAGGATTTCTGAAAGCAATTATTCATTAATATTTATTGTATTCAGTGCTCTCCATCATACTCAGCTGGCCAATATGAGCTGGTGTGTCTGCATTTAAAAAATTATTCATAATAATAAATATTGAAAACTTATATATATATATATATATCTTCATTTACATACACGTCATTAACTATCTTAATTATACATATCCATAATGATTGTTCAATATCTGTTATAATATATACAGCCAGATTTTACAGAGTTTTCAAGATTGTATCTCATATTAGCTCTATATGATCGTTTGTTAATTCTGGGTGATATTAATATTCACGTTTGCTGTCTTGGAAAGCCTATGGTCACTCAGTTTATTTATGTCCTGAACTCCTTTGGTTTCCTTCAGCATAGAGAAAAGGCTGCACATGTACTTGGGCATATTCTTGACCTTGTCATGTCTTATGGGTTTTCCTTGGACAATATAAACTTTGAAGATGCATGTATTTCAGATCAGATGCCTATTGTATTCAATATCACACTATCCAGCTCCAAGTCCACTGTTAAAACTACAGGCTTTTTTTCTCGTTTGATCAATTCTCTTACTGCAAATCAGTTTTCAGAGATGCATCAAAGAAATGATGTCTCAACTTTAATTCTTCTTGCTCAGATATCTTTAACTCTATAGCAATTTACTGTTTCATTTGATGTCTTTAGAAACTGCATGGTGTGTGTGTATATATGTGTGTGTGTGTTTGTAAATTTATCCCATTTCCCCCAGTGACCCCTTTTAAAAAGTCTCGCCAAAGTTCCATAACCTCAGTAAACGTGAGCGAGCGGTGCGAGCCCCCGCAGCGCGATACCAGCGGAAACGCGCGGCCCCGTGAACGCGCGATGTGTGTGGGACATTCAGTGTCTCGATTGACGAAGAGCTCAGTACTTCAACCGGTGAGTTTATCCTTTTAAAAACGAGACGTTATATGATAAAGTCTGTTTTCTGTATGCGACTTTACCTCCTAAATGTCGCAAGAGCTATCCAGTTTTGATGTATGTGCGAGACTTTGAGCTGTTTATAAATACGCGTCCACGCATCGGCTGCATTTTTTGTAACTCGCTCCGACCTTACATGATACGCATTCATTTTCTGGGGGGAGAAATACTAAAGCTACTTTACTGTCAACTACTGACTTTTATCTTGTGTCTACTATCGTGCTTTTATGTCAGCTGAATGAAAGTGAGAAAGTACTCCGGTAGACCAAGCAGCGTTTTAAGAGGAAACAGGGACACACGTAACGGTTGGAAAGTACAATATGATGGAGAAATAGTGGCCACCCATATTCTACCATTACTTTTATCCCTTATGGGCAGACCTCTGTGCCAGAAAGAATTTAAAGCTAACGTGTACATCGTGCTGTTACGTAGTACTACAACATATCTAGGCTTTTAGAGTGTTATTAGTTTGTATGTATTGGTAAATTGATGCGTTATTGCTAGCAAACCAGAGCTCCTTTTTTTATCCAAGGGATTGACATGTGCAGTGATTAACAATCTCTTTATCCACTCCCCCATACCAGGCTTATTTAAATGAGCTCAACATCCAATCACTTTAACTGGAAGGATTTCAAACGCCCATCTGTCTGTTGCCCTGTGCATCTTTATATATCTTTTTATAGTGACTGTTATTAGAGTTAGTGGTCCAAGTACTTGGTGCTGAAACCCTATAAAGTTGGCACAGTTTTCTTCTTCTTTTTCACTGCTAAAATAGATCTGGTAGACATGAAGCTTAGTGACAGGTCGTAGCCTACGTCCTAAAGTGACACAAGCTTGATCAGATTTCAAGTGCTTTTGATGCTCTACCAAAGGCTTCCAAAGTGTCCTTTATACACTTTTGTGGCCACAAGCTTCACAATTTTGTAGGTTGCAGCTTGATTGGCTGTCCGTGCTTCTGTGTATATGCACTTCCATGCCCGGTTTCCAGTGGCAAAACAATCTTTTGAACACCAACACACAATGAGCTGTATAAAGCAAGATACAATTATTGGATTATTTAACACAAGTTTACAAGAATGGAGACGAAGTGGCAAAAGTTTTCCCCTGAAACAAGTGTCCCAACTGCTTGCCCATCTCCACTGTGATTGGCTTGTAGAAATCACACTTTTACACTGCATTTCCTCTAGCAAGGTGGAATCAGGAAAAACAATTGTGAAACTACCATTTTATGGTCAAGTAGTGTAGACAAATGTTATATAATTTAATTTTCATAATTTATTCTACATCAGTGGTCACCAACCCTGTTCCTGGAGATCCAACCATAATTGTGCCCACCTACTCATTGCTTTAAGTTCATCAACTAAAACAGTTGTAGACTTTGGATGGAGCTGAAACCTGCAGGAAGGTAGATCTCAAGGAAGAGGGTTGGTGACCACTGTTCTACATTCTTTTGTATTGATTGATTAGCTGAAAGGGAAAATATGTTTTCATCTCTGCTACTCGCTCATTAAAATAGATCAGTAAATTGGTGAGTTGGAACTTGTTTTCTCAGCATAGTGGAGCTGTTTATATGGAATCAGTGCTTAGAAACTTAGGGTGTTTTCACATATAGCTCTTTCTAAAGTACCCATTCTCAGTCCTGTTATGGACCCAAAGGGGAACAAGCTGCAAGTGTCCTCTGCTTTTTGTGTTAACAATTAAAGTGGATTCAAAATAGAACTCAGACAAATTATTTACACACATCTTCTTTAGAACTCAGAGCTCACACTAACATGGGTAATGTAATTCACTGTGATTATTTTACATGATGTTTCTATTTCATTGTTGATTAAAAAAATTAGAGAGAGCAAAACAAAGAACTGAAGTGAAATTCCAGACATATATGGAAAAAAGGAAAGCAATGAGGAGTGATTTTGCTGTTGAACAATCAAAACCACCCAATACTTTCTACCTTAGGCTTGCTTGTGGTTAGCAAAGACAAAATACATGCATACACTACATGTATTCCAGAAATAATATACAGTAACTATTTTTCCTATCTATGAGACACTCAGTTAAGTAGCACAAGTACTACAATGCCTGTATTTGTGTTCTCACAAATTATGTTTCTTTCTGGAAGGTCACAGAAAAAAAATGCAGCTACATATGGACAACAAGGCCCAAATATTTTAGCCATAAAGCCAAATGTGAAGTGAACAAACAATTTGTTGTTGGACCATTTTAGAGGGGTCTGGAATGCTAAACAGGGCCAAGTGTGAAAACATGCATAGATTCAATTGTAACTAAACAATTAGCTTAATTATTTTAAAATTAGGTTGTCTATTCAAGTTTGACTATTTTCTAGTTCACTGGTTTTTTGAGTGGACAGTACAATTTGTTATTTCACACATTATGCCCTACTGTTTACAGTATAACCAGACCCTTTCTTTTATCAATACCCAAGGTCCTCCTACTGTCCTGAGAGGCTATAAAAGCTTGTAGTTTTCAAAAGTTTGTTTTGAACAATTCTCAGAAGCAGTTCTGAGTAAAATGAGCAGCTGAAACAAGAAACATGAACTTAAACAGGGCATGGAAACACTACCACTTTTAACTAACTGAAACTTCTCTCATTTACGTAGAAATGAGGCATGAAACACAAAACTTAAACACGACTATGACATAAAACTCTCGTTTAAAAACGGCATGAAATTTGCGTTTAACTATGGCAGGAAACACTCGTTTAACTAAGGCATGACACATTCGTTTAACTATGGCATGAACTAAGGAACAGGAAACATTACTGCCTAGCACCATTACTCCTTCCATCTATACAATAATACTACTCGACGTGTGCAGCAACTTTAAATAACCAGTCACATTTACCTTAATTGCTGACAGCTGGTAAAACTTCTAAGCCCACCCTCGCACCTCCGCCAATAACTGAACAGGGCGGGGACAGAAGAGAAACCAAAATAAGTGCACATGTCTGTTGTAAGCAAAGTCTTATTGTCCGTGTGCACTTCAAGCATGTGAACGCGCTTTCCAGCTGTTTGTGCACGTCGTTGACGCAGCACCATCTGCAGTCACCCCCCCCACGGCGGACCTGGGCCCCTGTGTAGTCTGTCCTTTGATGTATCAGCGAACAGGACGGCCTCAGCCAGGAAGCAGATAGGCGGAGCACCGCCCCCAGCAGTGCTGGGGCATTGGGTGACGTCCACCTTGGGACTGGAACGCTAGGCGATGTCCTCAGTGAGACTGGAATGCAGACCGGAGCTGAGACATCCCTGTAGGTCTCAAGCTGGAGCGCTGAGGTCACCAGGTTGACCTCGGGCTGGAGTGCCGGAGCTGAGACCTCCACGTAGGTCTCAAGCTGGAGCTCTGAGGTCGCCAGGTTGACCTCAGGGGGAGGTTCCGAGGTCGCCTTGTTGACCTCGGACTGGTCTTATCGTCCATGCGCACTTCTTGGACGTACACGCGCTCTCCAGATGATCGTGCACGTCGCCGCAGCAGCACCATCTGCCAGCAAGATGGTGACAGGGGTGTGTTTGTCATTAGGGTGTGATATAACATTAAAATACATAACTGCTTCTTAGGACCTGCTAGTCCAATTTTTGCACGAGAAAATATTCTGCACATTTATACTTGATAGGACCTCCTTTAGGTCCAGCAGCATTTTGTGTACTCTCACACTCATTCATTTGGATGGTAACTGCAGCTATTGACTTCAAGCACATGAATCTTTTTGGTTTTAAACCACTCAAGTGTAACAAGGTGTTTGTTTTGGGTTATTATTTTTTTGGAAAATTAACCATTATCGTTTTGGAAAATGATTCAATTCCCAGGTGCTCTTGTGGCTTGCAGCAGGATTTTCCAGTTTTCCAGAGAAGACTCCTTGATGTAAAGGGCTTGAATTGTAAAGAATTGCTTTCTATTGTGGTGGGTTTTAGATAATAAAACTGTGTACAATGAAAAAAAATCTGGACACAGTGTGGTTTTATCAGTTCTATAGTGCAAAGAAGTTTCCCTATATTTTCAAGGTGTATATAAAGAGATATATTAATCTACTGTGATAGTCTCAAAAAGTTCCATTTTTGTAGTACCCTCATAGCAAACTCAACACTAACTCTAAATGATGAGTGGAAATGTGCACTTTCTGGCAGCATGTACACTCACCATCCACATTATTAGGAACACCTGTAGACCTGCACATCCATGCAGTTATCTAATCAGCCAGTCATGTGGGAGTATTGCAATGCAAAAAACCCCCAAAACATTCAGATACAGGTCAAGAGCTTCCATAAATGTTCACATCAAACATCAGAATGAAGAAAAATGTGATTTTAGGCAGAATGCTGCTAAATTGGGAGGCTGTGGCGGTAGAGCGGGTTGTCCACTAATCATAGGGTTGGTGGTTCGATTCCTGGCCCACATGACTCCACATGTGGAAGGAAGACACTGAACCCCAAGTTCCTCCCGATGGCAAGCTAGCAACTTGCATGGCAGTTCTGTTACCATTGGTGTGTGTGTGTGTGTGAAATGAGAACCAGTGTAAAGTGCTTTGTAGAACCAATAAGTTTAAACAAGATCCAAACAAAATTTTAAAGGCGTACATAGGACAGGATTCTCTGATTATATGCAAAGGTCGTACATCAAGTGTAGAGCTAAGGTCACAACTTTCTCAGCAATTGTACGTCCAATCAAGCTGAAATTTGGTATGGTGCTAAAATTTGGTAAAAGTCCAAACAAAATGTAAGTGGATTCCTGATGGTGGCCTAATTCAATAAAAACCTTGGCGCTATCTGACAATCAACTTTCAGCAGGCATTTGACAGGGTTAACGTTGAGCTATCATCATGAAACAAATTGGCTAATGGACTGGCACTATTCATTTTATTGCACACAAAAACAAGAATTTCTTTTGGAAAATATGGTGTAGAAAGACATTTAAAGAAAAAGAAATTAGTTTGATTCTACCGTTGAAACTATATATAAAAAAAAAAAAAAAGCCTTTTTGACCATTTAGCCACACCCACGCAAATTTATGATAATTGCATAATAAACTAAACCTAATCTTCACAATATTGATGTCAAACTACTTAGAAGAGTCTGATCCTCAATAATGATCAAAAACAGGTTGACATTTATAAACAGTAAGGCCGCCACAGTCAATTCTAAAATGGCAGAGATGGTATACCCAAATACAGTGCTGTGAAAAAGTATTTGATTTCTTCTGTTTTTGTGTATCTCTCATACTAAATTGTTTCAGAAATTTAAACAAAATCTAAGATAAAACAAAGGCAACCTGAGTAAACCCAAAATACAGTTTAAATTATAATGTTATTTATTGAAGAGAAAAAAGTTATCTAATGCCAACTGGACCTGCGTGAAAATGTAATTGAAGTAGTTACCAATTCTAAATCTATGAAACTGTATTCCTAATGGGGTTCAGCCGGACTAGACACAACCAGGCCTGTTTATTGCAAACCCTGTTCAATCACATCAGCACTTAAATAGAATTTTCTCAACAGTATGAAGTTGTTAAAAAGGTCTTACCCAGTAATACACTATGTCAAAGTTGAAAGAAATTCCAAAAATTATGAGGAAGAAGGTGATTGAAACATCAGTCTGGGAAGGGTTACAAAGCTATTTCAAAGAATCTGGGACTTTGAAAGGACTACAGCGAGAGCCATTATCTCCAAGTGGAAAAAAAACTCAGTAGTGAACCTTCCCAGAAGTGGCTGACTTTCCAAAATTATTCCAAGAGCACATTAACGACTCGTCCAGCAAGTCACAAAAGAGCCAAGGTCACTGTTCATGACTTCACTATCAGAAAAACATTAAGGCTCATCTGAATTTTGCCAAAACACACCTTGATGATCCTCAATCCTTTTGAGAGAATGTTCTGTGGATTGATGAGTTGAAAGTGGAACTGTTTGGTGGTCCCGTTACACCTGGGGTAAATCAAACACCGATTTTCACAAAAAGAACATCATACTGTACCTGTCAAGCATGGTGGTGGCAGTGTGATGGTGTTGGGATGTTTTGCTGCTTCAGTGCCTGGGCAACTTGCAATAATTGAGGGAAACATGAATTCTTCTCTCTACCAGAAAATCCTAAAGGAGAACATCCGGTCTTCCATCAAGGTGAACTGGATTTTGCAGCAAGACAATGATCCATAGCATACGACCAAGTCCACCTCTGAATTGCTCAAAAAGCTAAATTAAGTTTTGGAGTTGCCTAATCAAAGTTCTCACATGAACCAATTAAGACGCTGTGCCAGAAACTTAAATGAGCAGTTAATGCTCAAAACCTCTCCAATGTGGCTGGACTAAAGCAGTTCTGCAAAGAATTCCACCACAGAGCTGTGAAAGATTGATCTCCAGTTATTGGAAGCATTTGGTTGCAGTTATTGCTTCTAAAGGTGGTACATCCAGATTTTAAGTTCAAGGGTGCAGTTTTTTTTACATGGGTGATAGAGGTTTTATAACTTTTTTTACTTCAGTAAAATAAATAAACAAACATAAATAAATAAGTATGACCAAACACTAGATCCGATGGGCTAAAGCCAAGAGATTCTTGCACAGCATCACGTACAGCAAATAATAAAAGGGGCACCGCCTCATCCCAATCCTTCTCAGTTTCCACACAGAATGTACGCAGCATAGTTTTAAAAGTTTGGTGAAAGCGCTCCAAGGCACCTTGCGACTCAGGATGATGGGAAATTTGCAATTCACGCATCATTTGTGAAAATAATCGTGATGTGAAGTTGGTTCCACGGTCAGTCTGTACGCACTTGGGTAGCCCAAATGTAGTGCAAAATTTAATGAGTGCTTTGACCACTCCTTTCGTTTTAAGTGTGCATAATGGAATGGCCTCAGGGAACCGTGTGGCAGTGCACATAATAGTCAACAGGTAACAATTACCGGAGCGAGTTTTTGGCAATGGTCCAACACAATCAACAATAATATGTTCAAAAGGCTCTGTGCTGAATATAATGGGCTTTAAGGGAGCAGGAGGAACATCCTGATTAGGTTTACCAACTAACTGGCAAGTATGACAAGTCCTGCAGTACCTTGCAACATCACCTTTCATACCGGGCCAAAAAAAATAACGTAAGGCACGCTGATAAGTCTTACGGACCCCGGCATGTCTAGAACAAGGATGATCATGAGCTAAGGTGAGAACATGACTTCTCATTGGGCTAGGAATTACCACCTGACATGTTTCCAACCAATCATCGGAACTAGGAGACCATTTCCTCATTAGCTTCTCCAGCTTCTTTACCTTGTTGGGACCAAAGGACACATATCCTGAACATACGAAAGGTTAAAATTCTGGCTCAATGTCACGAGGACCATCAGAAACATTCTGTGAAGGTGCATTAACCTTTTTAACCGCAGTTTGTTGCCTTGCCTGCTTTCGCTTTAGTACTGGGCAGTTGGCAATGATGTGACCTGACTCATGACAGTAAAAACATTCATAAGACACAGCTGAGGGTTTAGAAAAGATACGGGTTTTACTAGCGGGCTTCAACACACGTGCTGACGCATCTTTCTGAGACAGAGAACTGAACACAACTTTGTGGGACAGGGCAAACTCATCTGCAAAAATAGCAGCTTTCAACAGTGGATCTATTCTCTGTTCATTTAAATGTACCACCAGTGATTCTGGCAAACATGACTTGAATTCTTCCAAGTACATCAGTTCCCTAAACTGAACAAAGTTAGTCACGCCACTAGCTGAACACCATTTATCACACAGTATAGCTTTCTCATGGGCAAACTCCACATATGTTTGTTGCTCGGACTTAACTGTGTTCCTAAACCTTTGCCGGTAAGCTTCTGGTACACGCTCATATGCTCTGAGAACCGTAGCCTTAACAGTGTCATAATCTACACTCTGTCCTAAGGTAAGGGCAGAACATGCTTCTTGTGATTTACCAGAAAGCTTACACTGCAACAACAAAGTTCACAAACTTTTTGGCCAAATTAATGTAGTGGCTATTCTATCAAACACAGCAAAATAAGCATCAACTTCATCTTCTCTAAATACAGGTACTAACGAAATATGTCGGCTAACATCAAAAGGAGGTGGACTCACCGAGGAGGCTGGCACTAGAGTCGGCTGCGGGGTGGAGTGCTCTGCATCAACGGGATACGGGGAGGTTGCTCTCGGGGAGTGAAGTTTCCGTGGCAGCAGCACTGGTTTCCGCTTCTGAGCTGCCAGGTCGAACCTTCTCCCTTCAGCGTCCAGCTCCCGCTCCAGAACTCGCAGTAGCTGCGTCTCGTACTCTTGCCGCTTAATCTCCAACTCAAGCTCTTTTAGTGCTAGTTGCCAACCAGGGTCCACTGCAGGACCTACCACAAGGTTATCCTCCGGCTCAGTCACGGCCTCCGCCCTGCCAGTAACCGGAAGAGGCTGGGT
>JAFFST010052670.1:156988-167816 GCA_022414735.1 Noturus placidus
CTCATACAACTTTGCTTTAACCACCTGTTTCTTAGCCGAACGGGGAAGTGCCACCTGAAAAAAGTCTCCAATAAGGAGCAGATCATCTTTCCTACATTTATCAAAGTCCTCCAACGAAGGACACAATGTAAACATTATCAAGTCAAAAACCATACTGTAAAAGGACAAAATACACCTGACTCACCACACAAACACAATTAAACAAAGAATCAATCCCGGATGAGCCCCCAAATCTGTTACGACCCAGTCTAGGTTGACCCGCACAGAGTAACCAGCTCGCGAATTCGCGTTGATTGATTCTTTTTAAGTGTAGGTGAAGGAGCCAAGAAAACACAGCCACACCAGATTGTTCAACAATTGAGGTATATTCAGTGACACGGAATATATACAGGTGTTGTATAATAAAATAAACCAGCACACCTTCAGGGTGGGCCAAGGCCAAAATAACAAACAAAAGGGTTCTATATTTAGGCAGCTAACTTACCTAAAAGGAAAAGAAAGAAAAGAAAATACAACTTTCTTCCCCAACTACCTAAACACGAAACAGAGACAAAAACAGAACCTCCTCCCAAAATAAATGGCAGCCACACCCCTACTGCCAGTGCACCACGTGAACACATATATCCACAAGTGAAGAGAATATTGAAAGATTTAGGGATAACCAAAACTTAGAAACAAGAACCAGGCACAAAGTCAAAACCAGAAAGCATAAAATTAAACCACAATGGCAAGCAACACAATCCAAAAATCTCCTCACAAAATCACCAAACACCTCCAACATACCACACCCTCTAATGAGGTCTTCTTCCTTTTTAAAATGGCCACCAATCAGTGAGGTCATCAAGGGGGCAGGAGCAAGGCAGGCTAGGGCAGGCTGGAAACTCTGGAAAGGATCTCGGACCTGCACACAAAAAGTTACAGCACAAAACTTCCCTTCCAAATATAGGGGGTTGTAACAATAAATAAAAACTGTATTGTGTGTTTACTTATGTTACCTTTGTTTTATGTTGGATTTAGTTTGAATATCTAAAACTATTTAGTATGAGATATACATAAAAGCATAAGAAATCAGGATGGGGGAAAATACCTTTTCCCAGCACTGTATCTGTAATTCATGACTGGTCATATGAATTTGAACCAAATTGGAGAAACATGTTCAGAAAAGGTTCTGAGGATGTATGCACAGGTTGGGTCATGATCATAAATATGGGGCAGAGTTTAAGTAAAATATAGGTGTTTTGCCAGAATCAAGCTGATCAAGTTGGAATTTGGTAAGGTGGATCTATGTGCTTATCTATAAGTGGATTTTTCATAATACCCAATTACTGAAAAAAATATGGCTGCCATAAGCCAGGCAGGATTTAGCAGGTATTTAATAAGGTTTTTGATTAAGTTTTAAGGTTTTGGTATTTGATAAAGCTATAGTCATGAAACTTGCATGGTGGTTTCAGTAATAAACGCACTAGTACTTGGTGTTGTCTGAAACAAATTGGCCACTGGGGGCACGATTCATATTTAGCAGTTGGAGTTAAGTACAATTAACTGTTTCTTAGGAACCAAAAGTCCAACTGAGCTGCAATTTAGTGTACTGCACTGATCTACTAATATGTAACTAGATGAATGAATGAATGAATGAATGTTTTTATTGTCATTATACACATGTACAATGAAATTAGGAGCCACTCTCTTTTTCGGTGCCAACATGTACATAAAAAGAAATAGAAATAAAAAGAAATAAAATAAAAATAAAATAAAATAAATAAAAAATAAAATAGAATAAATATCAATATACAACATGGAATAGATAGATAAAAAATAAAGATAAATAATACTCTGGCGGGGACTATGAAAATTGCACAGTTTTGAGACACTACGTACCTATAGAGAAATCAGTACAAGTGTTTGTTTAGAGTGGTTATGGCTTTTGGGAAGAAACTATTCTTGAGTCTATTTGTCCTTGATATGATGCATCTGTAGCGTCTCCCTGAGGGCAGCAGATTAAACAGTTCAGAGCCAGGATGAAAGCTGACCTTAACAGTGTTTTTTCCTCTGCTGAGGCAACGGCAGGTGTAAATATCCATGAGGTAGGGGAGAGGGAAGCCAATGATCTTCTGTGCTGCTCTTATTACTCTCTGAAGCCTCTCCCTGTCTGCTACGGTGCAGCTTCCGTACCATACCATAATGCAGTATGTCAGTAGGCTCTCGACGGACGTGCGATAGAAGGTCAGCAGCAGATTGCAGTCCAAATTGTACTTCCTGGAATGGCTTCCTGAGGGTCAAGCTCAGTGTTCTGCTTCCTGAAATCCACAATGATCTCCTTGGTTTTCTTGGTGTTTAGAGCCAGATTGTTCCCTGAACACCAGACTGCTAAGTTCAGGATCTCCTCTCTGTAGGCTGCTTCATCTCCCTTTGAGATGAGTCCGACTACTGTGGTGGCATCAGCAAACTTGACAATAAAGTTGTTGTCGTGGACCGGACTACAGTCGAAGGTGTAGAGACAGTACAGGAGGGGGCTCAGCATACAGCCCTGTGGAGAACCGGTGCTCAACATGCGGGTGGAGGAGAGGTGTGGTCCGACTCTCACTGTCTGAGGTCGGTTGGTGAGGAAGTCCTTTATCCAGGCACATGTGGCCGAGAGCGTCCAATTTGGTGATGAGGATGTCTGGGGTGATTGTATTAAAAGCTGAACTGTAATTCACAAAGAGCATCCGGACGTAGCTCTGCTGCTGTTTTAGATGACTCAACACAGAGTGGAGAGCTAATCAGAGAGGAGATTTTTAATCATCACTGAATTACCTCAAAAACATTGCCACTTTCAGCCAATTAGCTTTCAACAGTCATTTTCAACAACTGGCATTGAGCCATCATCAAAAAACCTGATAAGTATATTCATATATGGACAATTAATGGTTCTATATACCTTGGCAAGACTTGGTGATATTCAGAGAAAATGGCCTGCTAACTCCAAATTAGCTTCTTCTTCGTTTGATGTCACATTCAAAACATGTCTTACATTAGTCTATATAGCCACAGAACACATTCTAATATGGATTGTTAACAGACAGCAATGTAGCCCATCAAACAAAAGTGACAATAAATCTAGTCCAACTGAAATCCCAAAGAATAAAATACAAAAGTATGTCCTTACCTTTTAGAAGGTATTTCATCAGGATTTATTTGTAGCCAAGTCTTTGAAAAGTCCAGCCCAGTGAAAGCCTCACACCGAAGTTTTTGAAACCCCTTTTGTGCTCCACTTTCATATGTTCTGTTATTGTTACGACGGTTACATTATGACAGCTAGTTAATGTCAAAACTGCCCACATGAATGCACCTATGTTCTCTCCCATTATCAAAACCAATAAGCACAAGACAAATATGACTGGTTTAGAACTGAACAGATTAAAGCACCTGTTTTAGCACACTTTTGAACCAGGACCAGCAGCAGTATTTATTTGAAAATATACCAATTGCTAGACTGAAAATGTAGTTAATCATAGCTTTTCATTCATTTGTGGGGCCCACTTTAGCACCCTTTAGGTTAGCTTAGGGCCCTCTTTAGCAACCTGCTGTGTTAGGTTACTGAATATTCATGAATATTCTTTATAATTTCATTGTTGGCTACTCATAAATATTAACAAGCAGTCTCTAAAAAAACAGTCTGAGACTGAGAGGCAATGACACTCATGACAGTATTTTTACAATACATAGACATGCTTTTCACAGTAATAATGAGTAGGGATGTTGACCAGTTGATCCTAATATGAGAATATTAGTGTGTTGTTGTTATTGTTGTTGTTGTTTAATCAGATGGACTGTGAAAAATAAAAAGTTGTAGAACATACAGTAATACTGATGTGCTGCATAGGAACTAGGGATGTCACGATACCAAAAATGTAGTAGTCGGTACAGTTACCACCAAAAGTACACGATACTTGGTACCAAAGTCAATACCACTGTGTGGTTTAAAAAAAATTAAAAATACATTTTTAAAAAATAATAAAATTAAAATCTATCTTGGTGGACATCCTCCTCTGGCGGATACTGGCAGAGAGCGCACGAGAGAGAGAGAGAGAGAGAGAGAGAGAGAGAGAGAGAGGGGATATTTTAGTTATCAAACACTGTCTGACAATCACAGTGGGTGCTAAGGTGCACCCCCCCCCACACACACAAACACACACCTTATACTCTGAATGCAAGCATTAGTTTAAATTCACTGATATGGTGGCAGGTCAAAAAGATGTATTAAAAGCATTAACATTTGAACAATTATTAGTTACATTAGTCTACATTTTGCTGACAGGACACAGGCTGAATGGCGATGCATGGTGCAACATTAGGAGGTAGTTTATAACATTGCAATGCCTTAGCGTCTTTAAAAAATAACTGGCTATCGTATACATTACATGTAGTTTAATGTTAGCTGTTTGCATGATCACAATGCCAGCTGCCTCAAACAAACGTAATATAGGCTTGAAATGAACTAAAGCATCGGTTTCACACTGGCTTCAGAGCATCAATTATGTTTGTTGTCATCTGCCTCGAATGCGAAGTATTTCCATATTTGACTACTACCACCTTTCCTCTCAATGAGTCAGGGTGGAGCTAAAAACTTCTGTAGTTTTTCACATGTGATTGTAGGTGTTCTTCTTCTTTACCACTTGTGGACTGACTAAAACACTTAAGTGTATTTGCTGCCCTCATCAGTTCTGGAAGAATTGCAACCTCTGTACCTTCATTACCAACAGTACCTACGTTACTGCAGTACTATCACGTTTTAAGAATGTTGTTACCGACTTGGTACTGAAGTATCGTTTCTCATGACATCCCTAATAGGACGATACTGCTCCTTCTGCCATCTCCCTATGCCCGTCTGTGTATTTCACGCGAACACACACACACACACACACACACACACACACACACACACATTTTGCTTGTTGGTTAACGGAGAGACAATGAGGGGGACACAAGAACAATTTCAGTCAAAAGAAATATCATCATAATCTGTCCTCCGAAAGTTTAATATCTAAATTGAAACCATGAAAATTCAGTGCAATTAAATATCATTTTCTTTGCTTGTGTTTATACTATTTGTATTGTATGATGTTGACTGCTCCAGTGGCCAGTTCTGCATGACAAAAGAACCCAATGGTCAATAAAATTAACCTCAACATGCCAACATCCTGTACAATGCTTTTATATTCCACATATTTTACATTTCGAGTGTAATCAACTATAATGCACTTTAATCGGCCATTTAAATATATTTAATAGTATTAATAATATTTAATAATATAGATCATAATAAAGCAGTTAAACAAATCACAAGGAATTAGGTCACACGGAATTGTCAATGTGGCTTCTTTCTGTAAGTTTAAAAAAATGATTTGTTTTATGGATACACCAGAATTTACACATTGTGACAAGTGGTTTTCTCTCTCTCTCTCTCTCTCTCTCTCTCTCTCTCTCTCTCTCTCTATCTCTCTCTCTCTCCAGGTTATATAACAGATGACCTGATATCTTTCACATATATTCCAAGCAATGAACAGTCACTGAGTCTCTAAGGAAAACCTTTATGCTGCTGTGACACTACATAGTTCCTCTGCTGTCAGTAACTTGAAATGAGGCAAAATGATGTAATTGCCTTCAAGCCGCTCATGGTGCTCACAGAAAATTCCACAGACAGAGATGATGTTTTGATTAAGGTGAAATGAACGGATCATGCCAAAATAGATCTAGTAAACATATGAATATTTTCAGTTAAACTGACAGTTTAAGTAGCAAGCATTACAAGCTTTAAAATGAACAACAGTGTTGTGACAACACTGTACCAAGAAAGAATGAGACAAACATGTGAACCAGCTTGAACTTTCATTTGGAAACATCTCTACTAGTTAAAAACCATAATGTATAGTAGTGCACAGTCAGTTGGCCATGCTGAAGCTACTCCATTGTATTCTCCCCATCTCCATTCTTCTCCTAGAATGGGCCACTGTCTGGTAAATGCTGACAGAAGAGCCACGGAGTGCGGCGGTAGCAGAAAGACCTTTTCTATGGAGAACATCCAGTCCCTCAATGCTGTCTATGCAGCCTCTGGCCCTGTCTACATGAGTGATCATGAGGCTCTAGCCTCCACTGCCTACCCGAAAGGCACTATGACTTTGGGCCGCACTACAAACCGTGGAATGGCTACCATTATGGGCAGAAGCCCCAGCATCAGCTCATCCTTGTGGCATCTTCATTTAGATTCAGTAGCATATGGAGATCATGGAGCCATGCACGTCCTCCCACAGCACCAATGGCCTTCTTCATCACTGTTGAGACAAGCTGTGCGCAGTGTGGCCAGAAAAGGAAATCCCCTGATAGAGCACCTAAGGGAATTGCAAATGGACAACACCATGTTGCAGCGAGAGCTAGATGTGAGAGACAGCACTATTGGTTCTTCAGTCAGCAGTATCAAAACCTTCTGGAGTCCTGAATTAAAGAAGAAACGAGGGACGAGAAAAGAGAGTGTGGCAAAGACATCCATGGTGAAAGAGCAGGTTAGTGTAATGAAGGACCAGGTAAGAATCCCCAAGGCTGTGTGCACATACTGTATAAAATGAATAAATATCCATATGCCTTTTTTTTGCTAATTTTCAACACATTCAACTGATTTCAAAATATATGTTTAAAAATAAATAGTAAAGAAAACCCCATATATTTACACACATTCTTCTGTGCTTTGTTGAAGCATTTTGGTAGTGATTAAAGCTTTATGTCTTCTTGGTTAATAAACATGGCATACGTGGATTTGGGGATTTATCCCACTTCTGTCTATAGCAATAATTTTCTATAAAACAAAATAAGGAAAAAGTAAAGTTTGCATACTTTTTAATGCACTCTACCAGATAATCATTTTTTAGCTTTCCAGTGCATCAGTTAAAACACATCTGGACACAACAGGGTTAGGGTACAGAGAGCACATAGAAATCATTGTATTTCCAGCCATCTAATTAACATACAGGGCATCATAGTGGTAAAGAGGATAGTGTTGGCACCTCCACAGCCCCAGGGTCTTTGCTTCAATTCTGAGCTTGATTTATTGCCTTTGCACAGTTTTGCTTGTTCTCCCCATATCCACATGAGTTTCCTTCAGGTTACACGGTTTCCTCCCTCCTTCCAAAAACATGTCAGTAGGTGGACTGGCTATGCTAAATTGCCCTGATGTATTAATGTGTGTGCATGGTCCCATTCAGGCTACATGCCCACTTCACATAAAGTGTTCCTGGAATAGACAGTGAATTCGCAGTGACCCTGAACAAGATTAAGTGGATGCTGAAGATGAATTAATGAATAAAATAATTAATGCAGTACACGAAGTCAAATGAAATCATGTACATTGAATGGATTAAATAAAAAAAAGTTCAACTCATAAAAACGTTTTAAACATTTTAAACTGCATGGGGTATTACATTCCCAGGATAAAGTAAAGATCATAATAAAATTGCCAAAAAGTCGATTCACCATAGTTTTTAAAGGTGCTTTTTAAAGGTCAGCATTTTTAGAGACCATATGGCAAACAGAATCACATTTCTGCTCTGAGCATTAGCACTAGGTTTAATCCTTACACTTCCATTCCTCACTCCTAATAGCTTACTCATTTTGCATTGTTTTTCATGTAGTTGCTGAATAATAAGCCTTAAGTTTTGGAAGTGCAAAAAAGCACAAGAGGTTAACAAGCCTCATCTCCAAATGCTCTGACTTAAATAGACACTTTGTGCTGGTCTGATAGCAGCCTGTGCCAAGCGGCATGTTCTCTTTGTATGTTGCCATGGCAATTATGTCCTGAAGCCTGGTATTTTACTGGCATTCTTTTAGTGAAGAACTTTGAACTGTAATTGGTACGTATTGTGCTACTGGGGTGTGGGTGGCTTGATGGTTGTGTTTGTAATTTTGTCCTTCCTTCTGCACACAACTGGTCATTTTCATGTTGCATGAGGCAGCCATGATATTTAAGTTTCTACCCTGCCACCCCCAGTACAAACTGAGGTGTGCTCAAGATGTCACTCACTTTTTCAGTCTTACCTTTAGTTAGTTATATACTGATTTTATACAGTGGATAGAAATAGTCTACTGTATATACCCCTGGTAAAATGGCAGGTTTTTGTGAAGTAAAAGAATGACACTAAGATAAATCAAGTCAGACCTTTTCCCACTTTTAATGTGAAATTGCAAAGTATACAAATAAAGTGAAAAGCAATCAGGAAAAAATACAAAAAACTAATTGCAAAAGTGTGCATACCCTAAAGTAATACTTTGTTTGAGCACGTTTTGATTTAATTACACCACTCAACACTTTTTGGGTAAAATTCTATCAGCATGTCATAAATTGACAGGAGAATGTTCCCACTCTTTCTTGCAAATACATTCTAGATTTGAAAATTGTGAGGTGTAGTTTCCTCCACTAATATTGGCACTCTTGGTGAATATGAGCAAAGAAGGCTGTGAAAATTGTATTTATTGTTTAACCTTTAAATCTTTAAAAAAAAAAAAAAAAAAAAAAAAATGTTCAGCTCTCATGAATATCAAACAATCACAAACACATCACAGGTTTATAAAAAAAAAATTAAATAAATATATATAGGTGTGCAACAATTATTGGCAACCTATACAGACCATGGGGTGAGCACTCTCTGCTGGCTTCCCTAAAACCATTTCCAGCAGCAATCTTAGTTTTCCCCAGGAGGTCTCTCATACATGTACATGCCCAGCTCAATCATGCTTAGCTTCAGTGGGAAACAATTTGAGAGCTGCAGGGTGCTTTGGCTCTGGCGATGAATGTATGCTTTGGGTCATTGTCATACTGAAAGATGAAATTCCTTACTGCTTACTAGAAGATAGCATAATGTTTTGCACAAAAATTGACTGGTATATGTAGCGATTCATAATTTCTTCCACCTTGATAAAAGCCCCAGTTCTAGCTGAAGAAAAGCAACCTTAAACCATGATGCTGCTCCCACCATGTTTCTGCGTAGGCATGGTGTTCTTTTGGTGCCAAACATACTTTTTGGAATTGTGTGACTATATATCTTTTGGAATTGGTCTTAACAAACCATTACACATTTCACCACAATTTTTGCTGGTGATTTAGGTGGGCTTAGATGTTTTTTGTGAAAAAATACTTCTGTATAGCCAGCCCAGGCATTGTTGTCACATGCAGAGAGTAATCAGTACTTGTCAGATATTCCTGCAGCTCCTTAAATGTTGCCATAGGTCTCTTGGCATACTCTTTGGTAAGTTTTTGTCATGTCCTTTTGTACATTCTGGAGAGATGTCCTGTTTTTGGTAATGTTACTGTAGTGCCTCATTTTCTACATTTATTCATGATGACCCTCACAGTGTTCCATGGTACATCTAATGTTTTGGAAATTCATTTATATCCCTCTACTGATTTATATCTTTTGACAAGTGAGATACCATACATGCTTTGTAAGATCTTTTCAAACCAATTCAGTCAAAAGTAAGATGAATACAAAAAGAGGTCAAGAAAATTCTACAGAAACAGCTGGTCTTTATTTGGGTTTAATCAGAATAAGTTCACTGATGACAGCTGTATTACAATTATTTTTGAACATGAGAGTGAATGTGATTGGTTCATTCTGAACACAGCTACATCCCCAATTATAAAAGGGCGTGTACACTTATGCAACTGGGTTATTGTAATTTTTTTCTATTTCCTATTTTTCCCTAAAAATGTTTCTGGTTGTTTTTCCAATTAATTTTTATGTTGTAATTTCACATTGAGGGTAGAAACAGTTCTGACATGATTTACCTTGTTTAAATTTTTTCAAAAACATCCATGCAACTAAAGTACATTACACTACACTGTTGGCCTCATGACATAATTTGTGTTTTGTGAGTAATATTTTGATTTAAAATCAAAAGTTTGTGTTCAAGGTGAGAAACAGCATACAAGCTTGTATCATGCTTACTAACTGCCGCATATTTAGTTGTCCTGGCTTATCTGGTTTTCCAGTTATATCACACATTTATGTTCACATGTATCAATCTTTTCTATGCTATCAAAAAAAAACATTTTCTCATGCTACTTTGGCCAAAACATCTGTACTTTTTATGAGACCTTGATGATTTTTTTTTCTTAGCATACATAATAGTCCCCTATGAAAGTATTGTAACAACACTGCCAATTATTTTATTTTTGTTATGCAATGACGACATTTGGTTTTGAGATCAAAAGATGACAGATAAGAATTTCAGCTTTCATTTCTTCACCCGGGAAGTATTCACAGCACTTCACTTTTCCCACATTTTGTTAAGTTACAGCATTATTCCAAAATGGATTCAATTCATTATTTTCTTCAAAATTCTACAAACAATATCCCATAATGACAACATGAAAGAAGTTTGTTTGAAATCTTTGCAAATTTATTGACAAAACAAAAAACAAAACAAAACAAAAACACATTTACAGTGCCTTGCGAAAGTATTCGGCCCCCTTGAACTGTTTGACCTTTTTCCACATGTCAGGCCTCAAACATAAAGATATAAAACTGTAATTTTTGTGAGGAATTAACAACAGGTGGGATACAATCATGAAGTGGAATGAAATTTACTGGATATTTCAAACTTTTTCAACAAATAAAAAACTGAAAAATTGGGCGAGCAAAATTATTCAGCCCCTTTACTTTCAGTGCAGCAAACTCTCTCCGGAAGTTAAGTGAGGATCTCTGAATAATCCAATGTTGACCTAAATGACTAATGTTGATAAATAGAATCCACCTGTGTGTAATCAAGTCTCCGTATAAATGCACCTGCGCTGTGATAG
>JAFFST010052671.1:5637-20753 GCA_022414735.1 Noturus placidus
GTCTTCAAGCATCAAAGCATCCAAACATCCAAAACATGTCCGAAACAATAACGCGCACCTCAGTGGCGAAAACCAGGAACTTATATAGCGCTCTTAACTCTGCTGAACGAGACACACCTGGCGCTACTTGTCCAAACTTCTGGCATGTAACCACGTGAGATGGTCACATGACCGAGCAAAGTCTCTGTCGTGGTGCCCTCCACTGGTTGAGGCGTGACACCTGAGTAATAGATAAGCACTTCCAGGTTTGGAGTTTTGAGGATGCTCTCCATACATGGCATGGGGTCTACTGTCACTGCTGATTGCTTTACACTTTTATATTACAAATCCAATACCTATACTTACTTCACTTAACCTCATCTGTTATACTACTCACTTCCCTGACATCCTTGTGTAGATCATCGATGTGCTTACTAGACCTCATTCCTTCTAAACTGCTTATGCATGCCCTGCCCTTATAAAATGAGACAAATTAAAGAGCCCATTGTATGCTCATTTTCAATGTTTATAAATTTATTTAAGGCATCTACTAGAATAGATTTACATGCTTCAGTGTTCCCAAAATGCAGTATGTTTCCTCATACCGCATATCTCAATCCGCTCCATGTCTGAAACACTGTTAGTGGTCCTTTTGCCCCTGTGTCTTTAATACCCCACCTCTGATGAGCCCAGTGTGCTCTGATTGGTCGGCTCACCCTAATAGTGTTCAGAGATTGCATCATTATGTCACAGAAGAAGTGGAAGGAAAGACGTTTCAGGCAACTGAGAAAAATAGTTTTTTGCGGGAGAGAGCTACGCCCTCTGGAGTGTCCTTTGGATTTGTAACTGTGTAGACCGGTTGCATGCAACAAGATCTAGAACACACTAATGGTAAGGGGAAAAAGTCGGAAAAGCATACTTGGAGTTCTTTAAAGTATTTAAAAATCCCAGATATGTACCACAATTGTCAACTATCAGTGATCAAAACATCTTTCAAAAAACCCAACCTCGATCCTTATAACCTGGCAAATTACAGACCTATATCCAACCTCCCTTTTGTATGCATCATACCATCTTTTATGTTTCATGGACTCATGCATGTCATCTATATATGCCGCATGTATGACAATATGTTTTATCCTGATATCCCCTCTATCTCTCTACCAAGCTGGCCACAAGCAGATGGGTTTCCCAGTCAAATTCATACAATTTTGTTTAAGTCAAAATTATTGTAATTTTGACTTAAACTCACACCAGTCACTTACCACTAAATAATGTCCATGACCCACATGTTTGCATCAAGAACATTAAAGAACTCTTCAGCCAACTCTGGGTATGACGCATATGGGACTTCCAACACACAGCCGCATGTGTGGGCTCGGGGTGTTCTAGTAAACATACTCTCCGGCTCCATGAATCGGACCTGGATATGATGGGCAACTTGGAGGTCTGAACCTGTTGAAGACATGACAAAAATAATGTGGCTATTTAAATTGTAGGGATTTAGTCAGTTTTTTTACCAAAGATCTCAGTCAGCTAAGACTTTTTAGTTTAAAGTTATTAGAAATACCGGTGCCAACCTCAGCTCACTTGGAACCCAAACAGAACTCTGACCAGGGGAATGTTCAGCAAAGTAACTCTTATGCTTCAATTACATTACTGGCATTACTACATCATCAACTTGTAAACTAATTTTTTCCAAATGGAAAATGTAAAGGGTATGGCATTACTACAACGTCAACTATATTACTGGTGAGTATTTCTTACCACTTAAATTGACAAAAATCCAAACTGTCCCTTTAAAAGGGATATTTTTACACAATACGAGGTCATGACAAAAATAGACACCAAACTCAACTACTTCTAGATTGGCTATAGCCTATGTGCAATTCTGTGCCTGTATGTGCACGGGCGAGTGCATGTTCTATGTGGACGATAGTATATGGATAAAATGGGGACTATTTATGGATAAATGGGGAGACTAGCCCAATTTAACAGGTTTTCAACATTAAAACTGTGTGGTTTGTTGGAATGGGGTGTCATACCTTTTCATTGATGAAGGTGGCAATAACCTCCTCACTTAACCTCTGATGTTCTCGAAGGAACATGTGGAAATTCTGGTCCATTCTATTAAAGACATATGATGATTAATTGACAGGCAAAAATTATTAAATTACTTTGAACTTTTGGGTCAGTATGTACCAAGTCACCAATGGTATCTAACCTTCTGGCTAGATAATCAAAACTCTCCATTTATGAGTTCCAATTATGATCAATTCAACTGATTTTCCTTGAGTGTTAGTTGTAATATTTTGAGTTTCTTATTTTCTTTCCCCTGTCCACTCACTGCAGTCAGGTAATAAGCACCGGAATGGAGTGAAGGAATGCTGCACCAGCATCCAAGTGATTCACTAATCCAAGGCTTCACTAATGTTATTAGCCATCGGGGGCAACTTAGGGTTCAGTGTCTTGCCCAAGGACACTTCGGCATGGGATCACCCGGGCCGGGATTTGAACCACCAACCCCACGATTAGTAGATTAGTGGACAACCCGCTCTACCAACTGAGCCACAGCCGCCCTGTGGCATACTTAGTCTTTGTGAAGTATTACATGTATCATCCATACACCAAGCCGTTGATCATTGTGTTTTCTGATTTTTATCTTGTTCTAGCCCTCATTTTTGATTCTTGTTTTGCCTCATTTATGCTCCTCCTCTTCTCTGTGTGCTACCCGTGTCTCCTGCAGGTGGAGTTTGTGCTGGTGTCAATGTGGTGACCTCATCTCCAGAGCTCCAACCTGAGACCCACGAGGTGGTCTCATCTCCAGAGCTCCAACAGAAAGTCAAGTTCCTGCTAGAGGTCAACAAGATCACCTCCCAAGCCATGTTCCTGTCTGAGGTCAACGAGGTGACCTCCAAAGCCATGTTCCTGTCAGAGGTCGAAGAGACGACCGCTCAAGCCAAGTTCCTGTCCGAGGTCAAAGAGACAACCTCTGAAGCCAAGTTCATGTATGAGGTCGAAAAGGCGACCTTTCAATCCAATTTCCTGTCAGAGGTTGAAGAGATGACGTCCCATGCCATATTCACATCCAAGGTGGACAAGGCCACCATGACACTACCTCCACCATGCTTGGCTAATGAGCTTCTATGTTTTGGATCATGAGCAGATCCTTTCTTCCTCCACACTTTGGCCTTTCCCTCACTTTGGTAGCTCTTTGTTCCAGAACTTTTGTGGCTCATCTCTGTATTTCTTAGCAAGTTCCAATCTGGCTTTCAGAGTCTTACTACTCATGAGTGGTTTGCATCTTGTGGTATGGCTTCTATATTTATGCTCTGGAAGCCTTCTTTGAAGGATGGATTGTGATATCTTTACCCCTGACCTGTGGAAGTTGTTGGTTATGTCACTGACTGTTGCTTTTGGCTTTCTCTTCCCAGCTCTCACAATGTTTCTGTCATCAATTGCTGTTTCTTGGGCCAACCGGTTCCCTGTTTTGTTGTTAGTACACCGGTGGTGTCTTTCTTTTTCAGGACATTGAATAAATTGTTGTATTGGTTATGTCCAAATGTCTTGCTTTTCTCCCATAAACAGCTCTCAGGTCTTCATGTTGGTTTATTATTTTTAACAACAAATGCAGTCTTGAAACCCAAGACTCAAACCAACAATAGACATTCAGAGCTACTTATTGTTTATACTGGCATTCTAACAGGGCACACCGGTACTACAAGAAAACATGTCACATGTTCCAATATTTTTGATCACTTGAAAAATGGGTGGATTCAAATAAAAAAGTGCCATGTTCTAAGCTGTTTAACACATAGATGAAATATCAATGAAATTCAGATCTATAGAAATTTTGGTCTCTCATTCGTATTTTGATCTCAAACCCAAATTTCATCACAATAGCAAAAACAAAAGAATTGGCCTTACAGTTCTAATACTTTTAGAATGGACTGTAATAAAGCATTAAAATGTTTTTCCTGAAATTCCCAATTCACAAATGACTGAAATATAAACAAATACATTAAAATCATGTATAGTCACTGATTTACGTGTCATTACACAGATTAATAACTATAATTTGAAAACTATTAGATCAGTTACAATTTTCATGTTGTGCAAGGATTACAGTAAAGTGGTACAAAAATATTCTCCCAGATTTTTCCAGTGGACATAATATGTCTTTTCAAAAATTCTAATTATACCACAACTGGTGTAACACTCTGCCACTAATGTGCGGTCATTTCTGTTGTCCTATGACTAGGGTCAGTCATTTTATAGACACTCCTCAACTCCTCCTTTTATAGACCTTTTACCTTTCATTAGCCGAATTTTGTGTTGTTGTTTTTTTTGTTATATAACTTGGCTTCCATGCGCTTGAATGGCAGAGTGGGTTAAAGCTAAATGCTAAAATGCTAACAACAACCAGCCTACATACAGAGCTCTGCAGTTAATCTTTAACAAGCACAGCATGTCTGTAAAATGATTAGATTATAAGTAACTCAGGATAAGTGAAATCTAATGGTTATTAATCGCCAAAAGCAAGAAATCAACTTCTGCCAACGGGGCATGAATATCTGAGAGTTTCTGAATGCGAAACATAGCCATCCTGTATATAAATTTATATACAGTTAACTAACTTTTAGCATTGTTATTCACTTTTGTTAAGAGTTTGTGAAATTGTTGTTTTAGCTATGAAAAGAATACCACAGATGTGCTCTGGCATTGAGGAGATAAGTGGAACAGGCTTTTGGCTTTATAACCTACTTCTACATAATAACTGTGTGCTGGGTAAAATGTAAAGAATAATTCATTAAAAGAGAATATAGGAGGCAATGGGGTACAAAATAATCATTCAAATAATAAAGACCTAATCTTGAAAAAAAAATGGACTAATCTTACCTTTAAGTATGGCAAACTATCAAGCTAAGTGATTAATGGTTTCAGTGAAGAACTAAATACAATGTTCTAATTAATTACAGATTTTAAGTGTATATTAAGACACTAGTCTGTCTTTATATTCAGTGATGAACATGTTATGTGTCTTAGAAATGAATGAAACATTATTATATTCAGATCATGTCTATCAGGTGCCATCGACTGGCTTTTCTTAATCTGCAGTGTTATAAACAACACGTATTCCCCAGAATGAACTAGTTACTTAACAGTAGTTAGCTAATTAAGCTTTGCTTGAAGGTAAAACAGAGAGAACTGCTCAGATTATAAATGACTTTTTCTCTGCACTGCACTGTAGCTTTAAGTATTGTAATTTGTGGTTTTGAGAAACAAGTTTTCTTATGAAGGAACTTCAGGTAATGTGCATACACCACAAATGCACATTACCTACACAATGCACAATAGCCAACAACATTGAATTTTATTTAAAAAAAAAACCAAACAAACATTAAGACCTTGAATATAATTCAGCCAAATCAAGAAGTGTTGCAGCTGACCATACCTTGTTGCAGTTTCTATTTGTAGCTTGTGAGTTCTGTTGAATAATACTCAACACATTTCTATTCAACACTGGTAAACCAACACAAATACAATATTGTTTGTGAACTCAAGAGTACCTTAATGCAGCTAAATTAAGTTTCTTTAGAGTATTCCTAGCCTACCAGTAAAATGTCATTTATTAAAGGTCACGCATACACTAGGTT
This sequence comes from Noturus placidus, assembly GCA_022414735.1. NCBI lineage: Eukaryota > Metazoa > Chordata > Actinopteri > Siluriformes > Ictaluridae > Noturus > Noturus placidus. Next base: position 11,274 of record JAFFST010052671.1, read on the forward strand.
GAGAGGTGTTGCATTTCCTGTCTCCACAGTGTTCGGTTTGTGGTTTATGCAAGAAATCATCAATAACAGGCATGCTGCACTTTACTTCATCTGTGAGAAAGCTTTACCTTCTAAGTTGCTAAAATGATAACTGCTATCAATATGAAGAAATTTCTTTCCTAAAAAAACTCCTAAAAATCAAAAACCCCACAATGTGGTTATGAAGGGTATTTATATTCAGATAATTGAGGTGAAATAACTTACATGCTATTCATATGCTTAAACTGTAATATTTCTTTCAGCAAGCAGTCTATTAAAGTAGCAAGCAGTATATTAAAGTATTTACTACAGAAATTTTAAACCATATCTTAAATAATTACATTAATCTAGATTAAAACATAGATTAATACATTCATCTTGATATATCAAAATGTGTAAAATTCCCTGTGTAATTCATTTTTATTTTAATAATATTAGATTTTAACCTCATAGACTTGTTTACTCATAATAACAATAATTTTAATCAATAATTCGATTTTTTTACACAAAAAATGTAATAACAATAATTTGAATCACAATAAATAAACTACATAATATAATGAAATCACTTCAATTCATCTTTCAGCTGTGTGGAACTGCAATAATTTTAATTCAACACAGATAATTCATCAAGGATTGCTAACCACCATCAACTGTTATTGAAAACAAGACTTTTGTTTTAAAAAGAGAAATGTTGTAAGAAGTGATGTAAACCAGTCCTGGACTAAACAGTTCTGTAAAGACAACATCAGACTTGTATGGATTCCAGAAACAGAGCAAATATCATTCGACTTGCTAAATATTCAGATAAATAATTTTTAGCACGTGTACAATAGACGAACCGCCCACAAGTTGTATGTTAATCCAGATTACATTAATTCAAAGTGCTTCCAAAGTGCTTGATGACCCAGCCAAACAGGAACTGGTAAGTGTTTTTTTCTGGATTTTTTAGTTGAAACTAGTTTTTAGCACCGATTGTCAATTAGAAGCTGTAACTGTGCTCTATTGTTGCTAGGGGCTGTATACATGTTGCTAGATTAAAGCTAACCCCGGTATTCAGATTCGATTTCGGTTGGGAGTTGCTCGTTCACGCGACTACCCTTTGTTTTGCTGATTAAAGAGGCGTGCTCAGCAGTGAATAGCAGCAGTATTTAATAATTAAGAATCGCTGAGGCGGAAGCGTCAGCTTGTCGTGTGAAGACCAAGCTCGTGTAAAGACCAAGCTCGTGTAAAGACCAAGCTCGTGTAAAGACCTGCGAGTCTACCTGCGCAAGTCCACCTAGCAAGGACACAGATAAGACACCACTTGCGCTGCTAAGTATACTTTTTCTCCCTTTATTTCTCTTGCTGTCTACCTGTTTACACTCCCTAACATGTGTCATCAGTTTATCCCTGTTATTTGCCACAGGCGCAGACTGCGGCATACTCCCAGAAACGTACGCAACTTGGACAACCTACGCTCCCTGAATGTGGCCTCTGCAGGCTCCCTCTCCTTCTCAATCGGACTTTGGAACTGCCAATCTGCTGTCAACAAGGCAGATTTCATTCCCGCCTTTGCGACCCACTCCAACCTCAGCGTGCTGGCTCTGAATGAGACCTGGATCCATGCTGAGAACACTGCAACACCCGCTGCCCTGGCCTCCAGCTTCAGCTTCTCCCATACCTCACGTCCAAACAGACGAGGGGGTGGTACAGGTTTGCTTCTCTCCAAAACATGGAAATTTACCTGTCTTTCTCCCTCTTGCTCATACACTTCCTTTGAATATCATGCTGTTACAGTCACTGACCCTGCCAAAATGCACTTTCTTGTTGTTTACCATCCTCCAGGTCAAGTGGGGAAGTTCATCGATGAATTTGACATGCTACTGTCCACTATCCCAGATGATGGAACTCCACTTTTGGTCCTCGTTGATTTGCACCACACACAATCTTCTCATTACTCCTCTTCAGACCTCTGACCATTTCTTTATCCAGTTCTCTATTACTCTCCCCTGTCTACTCCCTCTGTCTCCTTTCGGCGCAATCTTCGCTCCCTTTCCCCCTCACCTTTCTCCTCCGTTGTCACAACCTTACTTCCCTCTGACAGCCACCTCTGCACTCTTGATTTAAACAATGCAACTGACATGCTATGTTCCACCCTAACATCTTCTCTTGACAGCATCTGTCCCTTAACCTCCAGAGCTGCTTACATATCACCCTCTAGCGCTTGGCTCTCAGAAGTTCTGCGTAACAGCCGGGCCAAACTAAGAGCATCTGAAAGGAAATGGCCAAATCTAACAACCCAACTGACCTAACCAGACACTTCTTTCTTCTTTTTCCAACAGCATCTCCAATGCTAAAGCCACATACTACCAAGAGAAGATTGGTAGTTCTCCAAACACCCGCACTCTTTTCAAAACCTTTTCCTCTCTTCTCTGTCCCCCTCCTCCCCCTTCTCTTACCTCTCTCACTGCAGATGACTTTGCCACTTTCTTTTCCAACAAGGTCACATCAATCAGGAACCAGTTCTCAACCCCTGACGTGCATAGACCAGATCTTCCTTCATGTAACTCCCAACTGACTTCCTTCTCTCCCCTCTCGAAGACTGATGTCTCTAAACTCCCCCTCTCTAGCCGTCCCACAACCTGTCCTCTTGAGCCTATCCCTTCTCACCTTCTTCAGTCCATCTCTCCCACACTATTACCTGCACTCACACACATTTTTAACACATCCCTCTCTACTGGCACATACCCTACCTCATTTAAGCAAGCCCGGGTTACCCCACTGCTTAAAAAACCATCACTTGATCCTGCTGTAGCTGACAACTACAGACCTGTTTCCCTCCTCCCTTTTCTTTCCAAAACTCTTGAAAAAGCTGTTTTTAATCAACTCTCTAATTTTCTCACACAGAACAATCTCCTGGACACCAAGCAGTCTGGCTTCAATAGCAATCACTCTACGGAGACTGCTCTGCTTTCCGTCACTGAAGCCTTACGACTAGCAAGAGCAACCGCTAGATCATCTGTCCTCATCCTGCTTGACCTCTCTGCTGCTTTTGACACTGTGATCCATCAGATCCTTCTGTCAACTCTCTCAAGCCTGGGCATCACTGGAACGGTTCTGCGCTGGGTGGAATCCTATCTATATGACAGATCTTTCAAGGTATCATGGATGAGAGGTATTTCTGAAATTCAGCAACTCACCACTGGCGTTCCACAGGGGTCAGTTCTGGGTCCACTTCTCTTTTCTATCAACACGACATCTCTAGGGCAGGTGATTGAGTCTCATGGCTTTTCATATCATTGCTATGCTGATGACACCCAGCTCTATTTGTCCTTCCAGCCTGATGATCCATCTGTCTCTGCACGCATCTCTGCTTGTCTGTCTGACATCTCAGCCTGGATGAGGGAACACCACCTTAAGCTCAACATGGCAAAATCTGAGCTTCTCGTCATCCCAGCCTGTCCCTCAATCAACCACAACCTCACTGTACAGCTTGGTGCAACCACACTCAAGCCAACCAGGATGGCCAGGAACCTTGGGGGTGACTCTTGATGACAGCTTGACATTTACAGACCACATCTCAACAACTGCTCGGTCCTGTAGATTCATCCTGTTCAACATCAAGAAAATCCGACCCTACCGCACCGAACAGGCTACACAGATACTAGTCCAGGCTCTCGTTATCTCAAAACTGGACTACTGCAACTCTCTACTTTTGGGACTCCCAGTCAGCTCCATCAGACCCCTGCAGATGATTCAGAATGCTGCCGCACTCCTTGTCTTCAACCAGCCGAAGAGAACCCATATCGCGCCCCTCTTCATCTCCCTCCACTGGCTTCCTGTAGCAGCCCGCATCAAATTCAAGGCCTTGATGCTCACCTACAAGACCTTGTCTGGAACAGCGCCTCCTACCTCAACTCTCTCCTGAAGGTTTACGTTCCCTCACGCAATCTGCGATCGATTAGCGACCGACGTTTAGTAGTCCCTACTCAGCGTGGCACAAGGTCCCTTTCCAGAACCTTCACACTAACTGTTCCTCAGTGGTGGAATGATCTTCCAACCTCAATCCAGACTGCAGATTCTCTCACCATCTTCAAGAAACAGCTAAAGACCAACCTCTTCCGTGAACACCTAACTCATAAAATAATAAAATAAAAAATAAAAAAATGCACTTACACCTCTACTCTGCGCACTTTGCTTATTCTAGTACTCAATTAATGGATCTTGTATAGTAGCACTACTTGTATTGTTCTCCGCTTGATATCACTTTGCTTGTATCTCTCATTTGTAAGTCGCTATGAATAAATGTAAATGTAAATGTAATTCATGTTATATTTAAAAATTTCATGTATTTAATTAGTTATTTGGTCACATGAACATGATATATATATATATAATCGTATTGCAATTGTATTATAATTGTATATATCTTGCTTAAACAATTTACAAACATTACCACAAGGAGATCTAGTTTTAACATGTCCATCTTCATTCTAATTGTTTTGGATGCTCTTTACTCTTTTGGACTTTCTGGCCCACTGCAGCCCACCAATGATTCAATATTCCTTAGACAAGTCAATCCAGTTTCAAACCACCTTGAATTACCATCATCCTTTAGAATAGTCCCTACATGTCACATACAGTATCTGTGCTTAAAACTGTTTTCTTCTCCCTGGGGCAAGTTGTGGTTGTGTGTGAATTAAATAAGGACAGTATGAAGGGTATGTTTTTCTGTCACAGACTTCCTGTGTTCTCACGCAAGTCCACCCCCGCGTGTAAAGAGTGAAAAGTTGTCACTAAACATCTTTATGTTGTTATTTTATGTGTCATCTCATGTAATGTAATAATTGCACTTCTGTTGATACTCTTAAAATAATCTTGGTTTCAGATCTCTGCCAGATGGAAAGTGATCCTAAGCTATAAAAATGTTGATCTTCATCAGTACAAACAAGGTCATTAAATATATGCCAGTTGCTTCACAATATTGAAAATAATCAGAGAAACGTATACGTATCACCTGCAGTGATAGAGGAGAGTATTTGTTGGAAAGTAGTAGAAAGCGGGGCTGGGATGGCGTCCCCTGTTTCCCTCCGGCAATGTGTCAGGTGTGTGTCTGCGAACAACATAACCGTGGAGGATGTGTTACTGGCTGAATAAAGCAGTGATTGTTTTTGTAAAGAAATGGAATCAAGTGAATTGCTTAATAAGCAATGGGATGGAGGATTAGTGGCGATTTTGCCACAGTCATGCTGCTGGTTGCCCCAGTTACCAGAGTAACCATCTCTAATGTGCCTTCCTTCATTCATAATGATGAAATAGCAAGGGGGCTTCAGCATTAAGGAAAGTTAGCCAGTGCAATAAAAACAGTTCCTCTCAGGTGAAAAAGGAAGCATTAAAAGCGTTGTTCTGTAGACATGTTTTCATCTTCTTAAGTGTACAGGATCTAGACATGTCTTTTAGAGTGTGGTATGAGGGCAGAGCATATAGCGTTTATGCAAACACTGGAAATATGAAATGCTTTGAATGTGGAGATGTTGGACATAAGTGATTAGCATGTTCATACAAGGCCCAGTATCTATACGATATAATGATAATGATAATAAATCTTTATTAATCACATACATGATATGATCAATATCAATTGAGTTAGGAACAGGAATAAATTAGAAATGCTTTCAAAGTTTTTACGAATTTTAAAGGTTAATGTTTCCTTTGTACAGGAGACATACACTGATAATAATAATAACAAAGTTGAAAGGGGAATGTGGTGGAAAGGTAATCTTGCAATGAGTCATGGGACAAGAAATAGTGTGGGGGTAGCCATTGTATTTTCTGAAGATTTTAACATAAATATCTTAAAGGTAGAAGAAATTGTTAAAGTAAGATTATTAGTAACACAAATTGAGCATGAAGGAACTGTATTTGTATTCGTCAGGGTTTATGCTGCTAACAATGGTTCAGAGCGGTTGACTTTCTATATAGAAGTAAGGAAGGTTATTGAACAGTATGATGATAGTCTGTGTGTTATACTTCAGGGATATTGGGTTTGTACAATATACTTTACTGTTGTTAGAATGGGGAAGAACTTCATAAACGGTCAACTTTTGTATTATCAAAAGTTATCAATAATTTCCAACTGACAGATGTATTTAGAACAAGAAATAAAGGAGCAAAACCGTATACATGGTTAAAAGTGGTTGATAATACAGTTAGTGGTGCGAGATTAGATTAAATTATATTTGGAAAAGACATGGAACAGTAAGGTGATGAATATTTTTATTGCACTTAATGATTTTTCAGACCATCATATTGTAAAATTGGATGTTAACACAAAAAGACATCAAAATCAAACTGAATTTTTAATGCAAAGTTACTACAGGACAGTTTGTTTTGTTAAAATTTCAAATTGTTCTGGAATAGCTGGAAATTGAAGAAGCATTCTTTTGAAAACCTTTATCAGTGGTGGGATGTGGGCAAAATTATACATTCCACTCAGCGACTATGGTGAGGGTAACCGTGAAAGTCTTGCAAAGAAACATAAAGTGTTTGGAAAAGACAAATTATAAACAATAATGAAATTGTACAGTATGATAGGTTAATCAAGAAGAGACAAGAACTGGGTTTTCTTTTACATGAGCAAGCAAAAGGACACCGATAATAACAAGATACTGCTCCATCAGAGACATGGATGCTCCCAGTGCTTTCTTTTTTAATTTTGAAAGGAAAAGTGTCCAACAGAAGATGATGAACTATCTTCGTCGTTCGGATGGATATGTTATGTCAGATCCTGCAGAAATGTCTAGAAGGAGACTTTTATAAACAATTATACAGTGCTGAGAGCTGTGACACTGACTGTGCTGAGGATTTACTTAAAGATAAAGATAGATAGATAGATAGATAGATAGATAGATAGATAGATAGATAGATAGATAGATAGATAGATAGATAGATAGAGATTTCTGAGGATCTAAGAAAACGAGTTGTTGATGCTCATCACTGTAGAAAAGTTACAAAACCACCATCTGTAAAGAGTTTGGAATCCACAGTCACACAGATTGTGGGCAAATGGAGGAACTTCAAGATGATTGTTACCTTCAGGAAGCAGGGTTATTATAGTTTTAAGTGTGGGGATAGTGAGAAGCTTCAGCTTGCCTTTCTTAACCCTAGAATGCATGAACCAAAAAACCTACATTAATACATAGACTGGTATGGGTTGAATGGTTTTCAATGGTTTTAATTTTTTTTTTTCTTCAGACAAAAAGGTTCCTTGCTAATTAAATTCTTTTAAACATTGATGATACACAAATGTTTGCATTTATCAAACATGTTTATTTGTTCACTTCTCTAGTACATGTGCAAAACAAAGATCAAATAAAATTTTATTAAAATGCAGTTGCATTTTTCTGAGATAAATCTGAACAAATTTAGTACTACTGTAATGCAGAACTGGCATTGCGTGTCTTGCAGATAATGTGAGAATGGTCTTTGCAATTTGACCCACTTTATGCATTCTAGGGTTTAAGTAGTTCATGTAGATGTTGAGATACATTTTGTTGTAGAAGCCAGCCTATTTTTTGCTTCAGTTTCTTGACTGAATGTGTCACATTGGTAGATATTTACTACAATTCATTCTTCCATGTTCCTGTGCAATGTTTCATGTGCCACTGATACTCACACAACCCCTATGCATAACAGACCCACCCTCATGCTAGGTGTTCTTTTCATCAAATACTACTGCTTAATTTTCTCCAAACATACTTTTGGTGATTCTGGCCAAAGACTTTCATTTTTATATCACTTGTTTACAAAATGCCTCTGGCATATATAATATAGTATAGTAATGCCACATTTGTAATGAAGTTGCAGGTAATGTTCCCTTCTGATGACTCATTCAGAGGATGTTTGTGCAATCAGTGTATAAATACTTTATATCTAAAAGCTTTATAGGTCTTCCAGATCTTGCCTTAACTTCCACAGTTCCCCCTAACTGCCATTTCTTAATTTCTTAACATTTCAGACTGAGGAAATTGCAAACTGGAAGCACTTTGATATCTTTTTATATCCTTTCTCAGTTTTATAGGGAACAATTAGCTTAATTTTCACAAATCTTCACTCGGCTGCTTAAGTGTTGTTGAGTGTTAGTGCACAGTATGAAGAGGCAGATAATTTATTGCTCTCTGGAATTGTCATCAGCTGACACTTTAATGATCAGGGACATGCAGAAAAATGGCGGGGGGGGGGGGGGGGGGGGAGCTGTGGCTCTGGGGGCTTGAGACCCGGCCCTTTTTCTAAATTATTTAAAAATGCCCCTCTCCACATTAATTAATAAACAATTATTTTATGTAAAAAAGCACTTGAATTCAAATTACTTAGCTAGTGTGTACAAAACAGTAGCAAATTTTATCACAAGAAAGTCATAGAATTTTCCTATTTATTTGTTCAACTCGAGTCTGCAGTCAGATAGTCTTGTTGTCATGATGGGATCACGAGAACGAGGAAAAAGAAGCAAGATCAATGAACATGAAACAAAATGAGAAACAGGGTACAATCTCTTGGTACAGTGATAACACTCAATACTTCACAAAGGCTGAATGCCTCAAAAGTCCTTTTAAACTGTTGTGTGATTGTGTGTGAAATTGGATGCAGGTGTGCATGATTAGAATGAATGAGTGTTCTGGTTATTGTGAAATGTAGTCACTGTTTTGCTGTGATATGACAGAACCCCTACTCAAAATACACACCCTCCCCCTGGCCCTCGGGGCAAAATGTTCAAACAGCCCATCAGGCTTCAATGCACGCATTGTCCAACATATGAGAAAATCTTGGATGGTCGTGACATTGGTTTCAGGCATGAGGAGAACTTGGTTGGTTGTGTCAACAGACTCAGGCTTGAGCAGAACTTGGTTGGTTGTGATTCCGGCTTCAGGTGTGAGCAGAACCTGGTTGGTTGGTACGCCAGCTTCAGGCGTGAGCAGAACCTGGTTGGTCGTGACGCTGGCTTCAGGCATGAGCAGAACCTGGTTGATCGTGACGTCGGCTTCAGGCATGAGCAGATCTTGGTTGTCTGTGTCAGCAGACTTGGGCATGATCAGAACTTGGTTGTTTGTCATTTTACATGTGGTTCATTTACACATGATTTATCCCCCCTCCCCCGCCCCATAACCCCAGCTACACTAACTATTGCTGGTTGTATAGATAATATAAAACCCAACAACAGGCATAAGACAATATAACCTATGATTTTTAATCAACAGTGAGTCTCCTGTAAAAATACTACAGTATATCAGAGCCTTTAAAAGTCTCAAACATACAAAAACCTTAGATCTCTTTACAGGACTACCCACATCTATGAAGCTCCAACTAACAAATCTCAAAAGGTGTGCCTGTCCTAGCCGTGCTGGGATCAACATCACTACCAACCATCTAATAAAGTAAACCATAGGTATATAAATAGTCAATTAGAGCCGGAGTGAGCACCAT
>JAFFST010052671.1:35577-52114 GCA_022414735.1 Noturus placidus
GAATTAGGACAATTCTGCAAAAATGAGTGGGCCAAAATTCCTCCAGGACGCTGTAAAAGCCTCATTGCACGTTATTGCAAACGCTTGGTTGCAGTTGTTGCTGCTAAGGGTGGCCCAACCAGTTATTAGGTTTAGGGGGGCAATCACTTTTTCACACAGGGCCATGATGGTTTGGATTTTTTTTCACCTTTAATAATAAACACCTTCATTTACAAATTGCATTTTGTGTTTACTTGTGTTGTCCTTGACTATTGTTTAAATTGGTTTGATGTTCCGAAACACTTAAGTGTGACAAACATGCAAAGGAACAGGAAATGAGGAAGGGGGCAAACACTTTTTCACACCACTGTATAGTCATTGCCTTCACTGATTCTTTGTCTTTCGTTGTCTAGACTCATGTCTCTATGTAACACGGCGTCAGTTTATTGTAGTCTGGTTCTTGTTCCAGGCCATAGTGTTTTCGTGGATTAGTCTTGGTGTCTTTGCTTTTTGAACGAAAGATCGATATCTGGAAGCAGCAGACAGGACAGCAGTTTTCCGCCGCACCATGGATGCCTCGTTTGAACAGAAAGGACGAAAAACCCGGAAGTCCACGCACATCATCCCCGCGTTGGACTTAATGCAATTCCCACAGGAGACTTTCGCGGATCTTCCGGATAGGTATGATGGATTCTTTGGCTACCCGGACTATTTTTTAGTTGACTGTCAAACCTATTTTTCAAGTTTGGCGGACTCTAAGCCCAGCGAAAGTGAGTGGATAAGTTTCATGGTGTCCCGGTTTTTTGGCCCAGCTCGCAAAAAAATCCAAGGGACTAGAGAATAGTAAACAATTAATGGACCTGTTTCTAAGGGAGTTTGGAGAACCAGGAAAGAGATACGACCTGGATCAGCTCTTAAGGGGCGCCAATGTGGAGAACATGACCGTCCTACCGTTTCATATGCACTATGAGGGAATGAACCAACCCGAGCTCAACATGGCAGCCTCAGTACCTCAGCCAGATGCTATACTGGCAACCTGAAGGTCCATTTTCGTCCACGCTCAAGCCTGAAGGTCCAGTCTTGTCCACACTCAAGCTTGAAGGTCCAGTCTCGTCCACGCTCAAGCCTGAAGGTCCAGTCTCGTCCACCCTCAAGCCTGCAAGCCAAGTTTTGTCCGCCCTCAAGCCTGCAAGCCAAGTTTTGTCCACGCTCCAGCCGGAAAGCCAAGTTTCACCCGTGCCCACGCCCGAAAGCCCAGTTTCATCTGTGCTCAAGCCCGAAAGCCCAGTTTCGTCCGTGCTCCAGCCCGAACGACCAGTTTCGTCCGTGCTCGAGCCCGAAAACCACATTTTGTCCAAGCTCAAGCCTGAGGGCCCAGGTTCATCCATGTCTAAACCTGAAAGTCAAGCTTCCTCTATGTACAAGCTTGAAGACCACGTTCCACTCCAACCAGGGGTGAACCTGGCCACCCCAGAGCTCGAACCTGAGCCCCACGAACTGGGCTCACCTGCCGAGCTCCGGTTGAGGACCACAAAGAGTTTCCAGTATCTGAGTTTTAGTCACAAGCCCATATGTCAACATCAGAGGAAGAGCTAGAACCTGAAATCCCAGAGGAGGTTTCACCGTTCCAGCTCCAGCCAGAGGTCCACCTGGTGATCCCATAGCTCCACGGTGAGACCCACCTAGAGGTCTTAGCACCCAAGCTCCAGCCACAGGCCAGCAGGTCAGTCCCTGTGCTCCAAGGCGCGTCTCACGTCCCTGCGCTCCAAGGCGCGTCTCACGTCCCTGCGTTCCAAGGCGCATCTCACGTCCCTGCGCTCCAAGGCGAGTCTCACGTCCCTGCGCTCCAAGGCGAGTCTCACGTCCCTGAGCTCCGGGTCACGTCTCACGTCCCTGAGCCCCGGGTCAAGCTTCACGTCCCAGGAGCCCATGCACAGCCCCCCTGCTCAGCTGAGTACGCCGCTCAGCCTCCCTGTGTAGCTAAGCTTGCCGCTCAGCCTCCCTGTTCAGCTGAGGACGCTGCTCAGCTTCCCTGCACTGCTGAGGTCGTTGCTCAGCCTTCCTTCACCAATGAGTATGCGGCTCTGTTTCCCCACTCAGCTGAGGACGCCACTCAGCTGAGGACGCCGCTCAGCCTCCCTGCTCAGCTGAGAACACCGCTCAGCCTTCCCGCACCAATGAGTACGCTGCTCGGTTTCTCCGCTCAGCTGAGGACGCCGCTCAGCCTCCCTTCTCAGCTGAGGTCGTTGCTCTGCCTTCCTGCACCGCTGAGTACGCTGCTCTGTTTGCCTGCACTGTGGAGGTCGTCACTCAGTCCTCCTGTCCAGCTGAGAACTTCACACCGCACTCCTGTTCAGCTCAGGTCGTTGCTCTACTGGCCAGCCGAGGACGCCACTCAGCCTCCCTGTTTAGCTGAGGATGCCGCTCAGCCTCCCTGTTTAGCTGAGGACGCCGCTCCGCCTCCGTGCTCAGCTGAGGTAGTCGCTCAGCCTCCCGGTTCAGCTGAGGACTTCGCTCAGCATTCATGTTCAGCTGAGGACATCGCTCTGCCTTCCTGCACCACTAAGTACGCTGCTCTGTTTGCCTGCACCGTGGAGTTCGTCACTCAGCCATACTCTCCAGCTGAGAACATGAGGTGCCATGTTGAACTTCCAGTAAGCAGTATGAGGGAGTTTGAGAGCGATGATACCAAATTTAACACACCTGCTCCCCATTCACACCTGAGACCTTGTAACACTAACAAGTCACATGACACCGGGGAGGGAAAATAGCTAATTGGGCCAAATTTGCACATTTTCACTTAGGGGTGTACTTACTTTTGTTGCCAGCGGTTTAGACATTAATGTCTGTGTGTTGAGTTATTTTGAGGGGACAGAAAATGTACACTGTTACACAAGCTGTACACTCACTACTTTACATTGTAGCAAAGTGTCATTTCTTCAGTGTTGTCAAATGAAAAGTTATAATCTGAAAACATGTTTAACACAACGTTTGAAACTGTTCACCATCGAATGTGATAGATGTGATAGAGTGTGTCAACTAATACAAAAGTCTACATGGAAAATGTTGCTTCAGAATTCAGGAAACGCAGGCCACAGCTTTTCTTTACATCATTTTGTGACATCTGTTAAAAGTGACAGAAGCAAAAACAATCTATATAATGTAGGTTATAAAGTATCACTACCTGATTCATTCATACCAGAAATCCCATTGCCACCCAATGAATGTATACATACAGTATCCCACAAAAGTGAGTACACCCCTCAGATTTTTGTAAATATTTGATTATCTTTTCATGTAACAACACTGAAGAAATGACACTTTGCTACAATGTAAAGTAGTGAGTGTACAGCTTGTGTAACAGTGTAAATTTTCTGTCCCCTCAAAATAACTAAACACATAGACATTAATGTCTAAACCGCTGGCAACAAAAGTGAGTACACTCCTCATCATTTGATCTGTACAGTTGGAAATTTAAAATTTAAATTAAATTGCAAACTAAATGGCTGAAAATAAATACTGTGCCAATCAATCAATAACCTGTATCATTTCGCTTTGAAATATCTCGATACAGATGTATTTTAATTGATAAAATGTTACACTTAAAATAGTAAAAGTTGTCGCCTCTGATGTTCCCGTCTGCCATGTTTATTTTCCTTTTGTGTTCTATCACCATCTCGTGTTGGATTATGGGAAATAGTGCATTGGTGAGTGTACATCAGATGTACACTCTAAATCAAAGTGGATTGTGGGTATAAATGAGTGAACGAATGGGAATGAAGGTGTTTTCAGAATTCGGACACCACTACAAAATGGCCAGCACTACAAAAAGTGCACTATATAGGAGATAGGGAGCAGTTTCAGACACAGCAATTGTCTGTCTTTGTTTACTTTCTACATGTGCATCTGTTATTATTTATGTCCTGTCTTCACCTTGTATTGTCATTGGTTGTATCTCTTACCTGGCATTATTGTATTCGGCTGTTCTTGTTATCCCCTGATTATGTCTGGTCTTCAAACCCCTCGTGTATCTATGTACTTCATGAACTATTGAGTGTTACCACCATACCAAGCCTTTGTACATTGTTCTTCGTGTTTCGATTCATGGTTTTTGATCTTGTTTCTTATTTTGTGCTTTGCCTTGGCTGTTTATTACCATGCTTTTGCCTTTCGATTTGGATTTTTCTGCCTATCACTCATCTAATAAAGTTCTTATCTGCACTTGCATCAATCTCAACCCTCATTTACGTTACACCTAGTAGGTGGTGAGTAGGTATTTTTGTAATCAGTTATAATTTCCTTATGCATTTCTTCATGCCAGTATATTTTTTCCACGATTCTAATTGACTCCTTCACTCTATAGGTGCAGTGGACATTACAGTGTTTAGTGGAGATACTGCCTTTCTACCATGTCCTTTACGGTTCATCTACAGTGACTCTTTGAAGATTGGTGTTAAGTGGGAAAAGGATGGAGGGTCAATTTTATGTGCATATTGTATTCAAAATAATACAACTCATGACCATAACTGCAGACCTCGGTTCAAAGTAAATACAAAACCTTTCGGGCTGAATATAACGGGTGTTGAAAGCAGTGATGCAGGTCTTTATAAGTGTTCGATGACCAGATTAATACCACCACCTTCAGAGAATGAATCATTAAGTCTGAGGCTTGAATTTAATGGTGATTATAATCTTCTTTTACTCTTCACATGCTCTTAAAATGTTTTCTGTCACTTACTATACTAGCAGTAAATGTAATATTATGTTTGTCTTATAAATCCTGTACTACATTGTAGGGTTTCTCGAGGAAATGTCATGATTTCAGTGTTCTCTCTCTCTCTGCAGTTCTACCATCTCTTACCCTGCAGCTGATGAACAACACTAATGTCTCCTGTGTGGAGCTGCTCTGCAGGGTTTGAGACCACAGCAGGTAAACTTCACATGGACCAGAGCAACTCAGTTTCTTCACCATCATCCAGAGTCCAGAAGCATGAACAGTACACTGATGCTCTGCAAACCGAACTGGACAGAAGAAGAAACATTCACTTGTCATGTCAGTTAATCAAACAACCACACACTCTACAGCAAGAGCATAACACTCCCATGCAACTCAGGTGAGACTTTTACCTACTCTCTAATGTGGAAATTTATTTTATCAAGCTAGATGTACATAGAAGACGTAAATGGACAAAAGGAAGATAGATTTATTTGTTTTGATTTCACTCAGGACTTTTATGTTTTTATATGCAGTTATCTTCACAGCTTTGTTCATTGAATATTTCCTGAACTCTTCATGATTGGTGTGTTACTTTTTATACAATGGCTGTGGCAATAACAAAACAGTGACCAGAGAATCCATAACAAATGTAAATTTGATCATGTGGTGGATACACAGAGCTTTTCTTTCTATGCTGTAATTATTAAATTATTGCCTGAATTATTTGTCGCAAGCACCTTGAAAATCATTGAAATGTTCAAGGCTCCATTCCAAACCCCAAGTTAGTTATCTGAAACATACACATAGGTTGTTGTAAGGTGTCCTTTACCTGTGTTTAAAATGTTTAAAAACCTATACTTTACATACATATTTGTAAATATTTGCCCTTAAAATACTCTCCTTACTATTCAAGTGCACATTCAATTCAAGTCAATTCAATTCAGTTCACTTCAATTTTATTTGTACAGCAAAAATGGACATTGTCACAAAGCACCTTTACAGGAATTTATAAATTCAGGATGTAAAGTTTACTTTATAAATGTATCCATAATCAGCAAGCCAGAAGTGATGGTGGCAAGGAAAAGCTCCCTAGTTACAACAGTAACTATGTACTGGTCAAAAAATGCAATTGTGTAACCAGGATATTCATAACAATGACACTTGAGTGCAGAACTGTTCATGGCAATTGCAGTCCTAAAGCTATCATAGCAATTGTAGTCATAAATCATCGTAGCAATACTGTTCATATCAGTTGCATTTAAAAGCTATCTTCATGGTTTTGAAGTAGTTCCATCCTCACTAATCCCACTCATCTTTAGGCTGTCCATGTGGGGCTATTCTCAGCAACAGCAAGTGATTTCCAAGTGATGAGAACTCCAACCAGACTTTATAATACCAATGAGCTAAGCTCTCTTTTCACAACAAAGCTGAAATTCTATCTGCATGGAGTGAAATCTCTATAAAAACACTATTGGGTACTTGTGCTTTTAAAAGGGGGTATTTTATACACTTTAATGTTGTATTTTTACAGTTAAAGATTATTAAAGGTTATGATCATTATCCCCATTATACAGGGAGATAACGACACATTTGTGCTTAATAGGTACATGATCTGTATAAATTACAACCTGTGGCCATTTCTGCTACATCCTTTAGCAACGTTGTTTTGCAGTTAAAAGCAGAACATCAGGTCATCTTGACAGTTTTCGTCCGCTGGCGGTTGGCGCCCTCTGTTGGTAGGGAATCGTAAAATTGCCGCCAGAGCACTTCCGGTTGGCAGCACTTGCAAACTCAAGAGGTACATGTACATTACTCCTAACCATGAACCAGAGAAGCTCAGGGAGAGCAACTATTTGGTTGACCACATTGTCAATACATTGGTATAAGACCAGACCACTCCAGCCCTGTTAGCATTAGTAACTTAGTTGCATGAGCTGGCATGAGTCACCAGCAAGATAACAACAGTCTGTCTATCTCAGACACAGCAGTATGTAAGATAACAAGCTAAGCTATCAAGTAGCAGTTCTAGTGAGCAAGTCAAATTACTCTGACAGAAAATGGATTGGATACACTTACTCTAGAGGGAGAAGAAGGCAGAAGTGAAAAAAGTGAAAAACAGACTCTATGAAAGCTTTTAAGGACAGAAATCTCAGATTGTGGTCATACAGTACAGTACAGGGGTATGTACAAAGGCAAGTAGGGAAAAGGAGAGGAAGTGACTTGATGACAAATACTAGGTCACTGTTTCTATGCGACTCTGTGATAAAAGTCTCAACTTGTGTGCACATGCAATATGAGCATTGCACTAAAAATGCTGGTTTATGATTACAACTCAGCTTGTTGGGTTAGGTAGGGGTTCAGTCAACCTGAGCCAAAATGGGCAAGCCAGCATTGGGTCTGGGATGCAGACCTCAAATAAATAAACATGTTGCATTAGTATTCCTTTTTTTAAGTTTCCTCTCCCCCTCCGAAGACAGAGTGGTAAGCAAACAAAACAAAAAGTGTGAAGTTGAAGAACTCATCTGCAACTACAAGAAATACAAGTTTTTGTTCACATTTAATTTTGTTCTAATTAATAATTTTGTTAAACCTTTCAAAATTATATTATTTCTGTTTTGCAATACACAGCAGTAACTTCTTTAACGTTCAGTTTGGCTTAAAGACAAACAATAAGTATCCTATTTGTGACTTATTTGAGGCAATCATTTGGCTGGAATTGTATTATTGTTATAAATAAAAATAAATGAGTCATTTTGTTTTTTAAGATTAAATTCTTAAATAATTTATATTTACAGTTAACATTAAGTTATATATGCCCTGCGATGGACTGGCACCCTGTCCAGGGTGTACCCCGCCTTGTGCCCGATGCCTCCTGGGATAGGCTCCAGGTTCCCCGTGACCCTGATAAAGGAGTAAGCGGTAGAGGATGGATGGATGAAGTTATATAATGTGTTACTACATGACTATTAATGTTCTTATCCTGCTGTTGAAGACTTCTTGTAAACAAGAAGTACAGAAAGCCATTTAAAAGCAGAGCGCATCTGGAGAGAATAAAAATGCTATTTGTCTTTAATTACATTTCTGGGGAAAACCAAATGGGGCAATACAATGAATCACTGAGTTATCAAACATTACAAAAAGTGTGGTTTTAGTTTTAGTATTGCACAATGATGTTATCACCAATTCTCTTCACTCAGACTGAAATAAACAAAACCGAGGCACTTCACATAGAAAATATGTATCTCTCAGTAATTGTTCATGAGTTTAATAACTGAATTTTGCTGTTACACCTTGCTTGTACTGAATTAAGTGCAGAAAACAGGGTTCCTCTTACTGTCTTTACAGGTTCCATTGTGCAGTTTATAGTTATTGGGACTCTTTTTGGCTTATTGATGGGCACTGCTTTGTTCTTTGAAGTTTACTATCAATGTCTCCGTAAGTTTGTGTTTATACACAGTATATAATCACAGTAAACACAACAATTTGTCTTTTCAGTAATGTTCTGCATGGGATGAACCATTTGTTATGTAATATTATGAACTAATTGCAGTTGTTGCCTTTCAGCTGCACGCTGTCGCCAGTGATGGGATTGTTACATCTGATACTACTCCTTCCTGCCAGCAGAGGTCATAATCTCCCAAAGTCTACTTGAACCTCTGAAAGCCACTTCTAGGCCACATTATACTGTATATACCCATCAAGTTCAGCAACACACTGCAAAGTCTTGCCAACCTTTTTACTGCGTAAATTATTAACCTTGTAGTTCTTCTGATTTTGGATGTTGTGTCTAATTGCTCTCTGTTTATTTTTGAGCTTACCCTTTACCCTGGTTATACTGTGTCTTTTTGTGTTTTCTCTGCTTGTGTTTTGAGTGTTTATACTGATTTCGGTTTGTGATTTTAAGTTTCTATTCTGGACTTTATAATAAAGTGCCTCTGAACATGTTAGAAATATTCTCCATCTGAATCTAGTCTGTTACTGCAGAGCTTGCTGTCAGCTGTTAATTATTGACTGGGTTAAGCTTATACTTTCTCAAGTTACTACAGCAATACATAGAACCAGCTCTGTGGAAAACAAAATATTATAGTGGACTTTCCACATAGTCATTAACCTTATCACATATCTGCCAGTATCACAGGGTTTCACCACAAATCTCATCATTGGCTTTTACACCTGCCAATTCATCTGAAGCTCTGGCAGTCAGGACTGGATGAGAAGGAGACACCAGAACTGTGAAGTGGTGCATGTCTGATTACAACAAACAGCTCTAGGACCAAATTTACAAATGGACAAGACATACAGACTGCATCCACAGCTACACTCAGGCACGATGGTCTGGTTGTTCACCAATGACCTTCACCTGAGACTTTTATTAAAGCAAGTTAAGTCAATGATTCAATAGTCCTTAGACAAGTCAATCCAGTTTCAAACCACCTTGAATTACCATCATCCTTTAGAATAGCTCCTACATGTCACATACAGTATCTGTGCTTAAAACTGTTTTCTTCTCCCTGGGGCAAGTTGTGGTTGAGTGTGATAGAATTAAATAAGGACATTATGAAGGGTATGTTTTTATGTCACAGACTTCCTGTGTTCTCATGAATTTTACATTGCAAGTCCACCCCCGCATGTAAAGAGTGAAAAGTTGCCACTTAACCTATTTGTGTTGTTATCTTATGTGTCATCTCATGTAATGTAATAATTGCACTTCTGTTGATACACTTAAAATAATCTTGGTTTCAGATCTCTGCCAGATGGAAAGTGATCCTAAGCTATAAAAATGCTGATCTTCATCAGTACAAACAAGGTCATTAAATATATGCCAGGTGCTTCACAATATTGAAAATAATCAGAGAACGGTATAAGTAATGTAACTTCTATTTAAAGAATAAATTACCACTTTAGGCTTGTCCATATTATATAGAAGATTAATGTTTGATTCAGCTCTTTTCTGGAGATTCAAGGGATTCAATTTACAGACCTTTTCTTGTAGAGTTTCCAGATTTTGCTTTATAGTAAATGTGTCCTACCAGAACCTCATATTAAGATGCACCATAGTTTACATAGTTGTTTGGATTAAAACATTGCTATTGATGCTTGGATTCAGAAATAGTCCAAAATTCAACACAGCTGTAGCAGTAATGTAGCTGTAAACAAACTGGTACTGATTTTCAAACTGCTACTGCATTTGACAAAAATGAAACTGTAGCCACAGACTTGCCTTAGAGTTCACAGCTCGGTTTCATTTCAGGATGTATAAGACAGAATGATCACAGCAATGGATACGAACAGGGTGTATATTCGGCAGTGTCAGAAGGTGAGAAATGGCTAGCATTAGAGTGTAATGTTACGTTTGTATGTTAATGCCATTTTTATTATGAGTATCACATCTGTATTTATGTAGTTTGTTATACATCATGTCTACTGTTTGTGTGCAATTTACCTTATCTTCATGCTAAATATTTTATATCATCATTCTGAATAGAAAAGTACTTTTCAATCCTCTATACAATTTCTAGGCATCAGTAGGGAAGTGCTGTTTTGTCTGGTCTGTGTGGATGTTTCTAATATTTTCCTCAGGTAATATATTTCCACCCTCATTCTCTCTCTCCATCTTTCATTAATTAATAGCAAAAAAATATATATTAAATAAGAAAAATCAGATTACAGTGCTAAGGCAGAGATTTAGAAAAAAATAAGAATGTTATATATGGAATTGTTTTGACTTGTGGAGGAAAAGAATACTTCCTTGTTTTTTTACAATCTGTTTTTTTTTTCAGCCATAAACACACAGAATTGCACTGAATTGAATATAACACAGATGGTTCATCGGGGAATGTCAGTCACAGTCAGCTGTCATTACAGCACAAATAGCAGTCTACATTCTGTTGTATATTTCAAAAGAAAACATTTACTGTGTTACTACATCTTCCTAAAAAAATCATGGATTAAAGCATCGTGTGAAAGCCACATCAAATTTATTTGGTTTCAAGAAACAGAAGAAATAGCATTTGAGCTGTTAAATCTTCAAATAAGTAATTCTGGCATTTACACTATAACTGTGGAAGAACATGTACCCCCTCCTACAAGATGTGTGGGACAGAAGAGGATATTCATTCATGTAATTGGTAAGAGTGATTATACAGTATTTGTTTACAGAAAAATACTTTTGTAAGCCTTGATTTAATTAATGAATTACCATACGCAGTACATCCGGAAAGTATTCACAGTGCTTCACGTTGCTCACATTTTATTATGTTATAGCCTTATTCCAAAATGGATTCAATTCATTATTTTCCTCAAAATTCTACAAGCAACACCCCATAATGACAACATGAAAGAAGTTTTGAAATCTTTGCAAATTTATTAAAATAAAAAACAAAACAATCACATTAGGCAGAGCCTGTACAAATAAAATCAAGTTCAAAACTTTAAAGCTATCTTTTAAAGAAAAGAAAGTATCATCATTTCTAAAAAAAAAAGCTGGAAAGAAAGAAAGAATTAAAATCTTAAACATGAAAAGTGGTCGTTGAAAAATCCAGTGTCTGCAATAATGTGGAGGAAATACAAATTTATTCTAGATTAAATTAGCATGTAAATAACATTTTACACCATTTCATTTTCATTGTCATCCTGCAGCACATCCATTAGTGTCTATGTCATGTGTAAAGGAGCCTGACAGAGCTCCCACAATGCTTTGTGCTTCTGAAGGCTTTTACCCTGCTGATCTGCAGCAGGTCTGGTTGAGAGATGGAGAATATATCAGTTACCTGAACCTTTCACATACATCTCCATATGAAAAAAATCTGAACACCTCTGACATCAACTGGACCTATAGAAACAACACAGATGGATCCTACAGCCTCACATCGTACCTTCACCTGCCATCACACACACTACAGAAAGTGATGTACTACTGCTGGGTGAATCACTCAACCCTGAGTCAACCCATCACTGTTAACATATCCTCCGCTGAGTGCACTGAGAGAGAAGAGAAATTAACAGGCATACATTTCTGAGTTTTTCAGATTGGTCCAAACATTGTATTTATATATAATAGTATTCGACTTGATTTTTAAATTTGTTTTCAGCAGTTGTCGGTATCAGTTGTGGTGTGATGGCTGGCATAGGACTAATCCTTTCAGGCTGTTATCAATGTCTCAGTAAGTTTCACTTGTTTTCTTCATGCATGCATAGTATGCTATTTCATAAAGCTCTAATAATGCACTATAAATAATTCCTCAATAACTATTAATCATGATTAATCTATAAAACAAATGTGATTACTTTTAAAGCAAATGTAATATTATTAATAAATATAAAACATTATAAACATTTAAAATGTCATCACTGAGTGTTTTGATGTAAAAACGTATATTATATTATTTGTTATTGTAAGTTAATTTAAGTGCACTGGAGGAAGCACGTGTTTTCCCCACGCTCCCTGTGAGTTATCTAGTGGGTGTGTCAAAGAAAGATAAGAAAGAATGTAAGGGTAAGGCCAAACTGGAAAGAAAATGTGTGTGGAATTATATTAAGACTTATATTTTTAGATCATCTCTTGCATTTATGTCCTATTTTATATGACAGCAAAGAAAAAATGCTGTGTCCTTTTACAGTCTGCATTTTCTTTGCCTGATTTTTTTGGGGGTGTTTAAAGGCAAGTGGTTGTGTTTAAATGTAGTGGTCTAGATGCTATTGTAAAAACCCTGCCTTGGATGTTTTTACTCAAGTAAAATCTGCCATCCTCAGAGGCACCAATTGCATGCATGTGCATGTGCATAATCTGACTAAAGAGCTCAGAAATACCTGTGTTGATCTTTTTATCAACGATGTGTTTGCAAATTTTTCTGAATTACTGTATCCTCGTCATACAGCCTGCCTCCGTCTCACCTTTTCCGTTTCTTTCAAATTAGGCACTGGGTCTCCTCCCTATTTACTGGGTTTCCCTCCCTCCCCACAAAGTCTGCATGGGAAGAGGTGTTCAAGCTGAATCCCCATAAGAGGGGCATTATTTCACAGATATATGCAACGATCTGGTCACAGGACGATTCTTACAATATTAAAACCATTAGTGCCTGGGAGGAGGAATTGGGTCTGGAGCTTGAGGATGATTACTGGGGCAGAGTGTTAGATAATATACGGACCACCACGTCATGTGCTAGACTTAGTTTCATACAATTTAAAGTGGTCTATAAAGCTCACATCTCTAGGAGTAAACTGTCTAAAATATATCCCAATGTTCCTGACATGTGTGAAAAATGTAAACTCTCACCGTGTAACCTGAGTCATATGTTTGCACTCTGTCCCAAACTACAGAACTTTTGGAACTCCTTTTTTAGGACTATGTCCGACATTCTTAGAATCAATTTGGAGTTCTGTCCTCTAATTGCTATCTTTGGTGTTTCATCTCAGTGTCAGCCTCTGAACCTTAGACAAGCTGGTGTTGTGGCCTTCACATCGTTGCTCGCTCGGCGCAGAATATTGTTGTCTTGGACCTCTCCGCAACCCCCCTCTATATCAGTCTGGCTTAAAGATCTAATGTTCTTTTTGAAGCTGGAAAAAATCAAGTGTAACATCAGAGGTAGTGGAGACTCATTTTTGGGAAAATGGCAACAGTTTATTACCTACTTCAAGGATGTAACCACCCTGGAGGTAGATTAAGGAGAGATGGACGGTCAATACTATCCATCTTACACTCTCCCCCCCTTTTCTTTCTTCCCACCCCTTTTTTTTGTTGTTGTTGTTGGGTGTGGTGTTCTGTTACTTGGGTAAAAAGTTTGATTCTGTATGGATTTACGAAAAATGAATCATATGTAATTGAATTACATGTACATGAATCATAAGTAAATGAATCATATGTAAACATTCCTGGGTGGGGTGGGAGGGGCTGTCACTGGGGTAAAAATGTTGATTCTGTATTGATATATTTTGTTTTCTCTGAAAAGTGTATGAGAATCAATAAAAAAAAATATAAAACCAAAAAAAATAAATACCTATGTCACAGTACTTAAATACCTGTATGGACTACGTTTGAGTACCCACAAATTTACCATGTAAATCTTAATCTTTTGGCTAAGATTCTGACTTAAGTTGCCAACTCTGACTGCAGCCCTTTGTAAATACTGAACATATTGTAATGATGTTGTAGGAAGAAGACTTCATTTGCAGTCTCCAGTAGGAGCTTCATCATTACCTGAGCTTGTGTCCCATTCTGCAGCACAGACCCAGGTATACTCAACACTAGGAAACCATCGGCCTGTTCCGTGTAAGATCAACGGCAGCCTCGCCACATCTCTCTCTCAATGACAGACTAAGAAAATCATATCTAGGCAAATCATATCTATATACTGGAGTCGCATGTATTGTTATTTAGAAACTAGCTGGTATTTGAGACACTTGAACATAATGTATGTTCTATTTTTGTTGTCTTTGCATGTTTTTGCAAGCTATTTTCAAATGTTTTCATTCCCTTAAACGTTTTCATCAAACAGGCACATTAACACCTTCTTCGGCAGATATCCCAATGTACAAGCATTTTTTTCAGCCGGCTAGTATGTTCCTATGATAATTTATTTTAAAGGATTTTCACCCACTATTCTTTGAAGAATGTTTCTAGTCCTGAAATACTCTTGGGCCTATTCATGTACTGATTGATTAAGATGTATCCACACATTTCCTAAGTTTAAGTGAGCGTACACTTAGGACTATTCCAAGAGCTTTAGTTTGCTTTTCTTAAAGTAGTTCATGTGGATGTTGAGAAACATTTTGTTGTAGAAGCCAGCCTATTTTTAGCTTCAGTTTCTTGACTGACTGTGTCACATTTGCTTCTAGAATTTGCAGATATTTACTGATGTTTCTTGTAGCACTGACTGCCACACAACCCCTAAGCATAATAGATCCACCCTCATGCTTAATAGTTAGCAAGGTGTTCTGTTCACCAATGCTACTCCAATTATTATCTCTAAACATACTTTTGGTGATAATGGCCAAAGATGTCGATTTTTACTTACTCAGTCTACATCACTTGTATGTATCACAATATGTAGTTGCTGTTATACATACATCAGAAAAAAGTTTCCTTCTGATGACTTTTTTTCCATTCAGAGCATGTTTGTGCAATCAGTGTATAAACACATTCTATCTGAGAGCTTTATAGTCTATAGGTCTTCCAGATCTTGCCTTGATTTACACAGTTCCCCCTAACTGCCATTTTTTGATTGCATTTCAGAGTGTGGAAATTGCAAACTGGAAGCACTTTGACATCTTTTTTGAACCTTCCCCTGCTTTATCGGCAACAAGCAGCTTCGTTTTCAGATCCTCAGTCGGCTGCTTACAGGAGCCCATGGTTGTTGAGTGTTAGCACATGATTTGAAAAGTCAGAGAATTGTCATCAGCTGACACTTTCTAATCATAATTATTGGCCTGACTAATGTGTCAAGTCCTAATTATTAAAATAATTTGTTTAAACTTAATCAAATATAAAATATTTTGCACTCTCTTCTAATTCAAAACAACAATTTTATTTACAAATTAAATTATTGACAACAACTTGAGTGAAAGTAGAATCTTTGAAATATTTACATGAATGAATTTGTATTTGGTACATCCCCTTTTTCTTTAATGACAGTGTGCACTCAAGCTGGCATGGACTACACAAGATTGTACAAAACCATCTGATCCATTTTTAGATCAAATTCTTAGGAGTGTCGTCAGAACACATGCTTCAGTAGAAGAGATCAGGCATGAAGAACATCTGATCAGTTGTACAAAGCAGTTAAATATGAAAATACAGTGGTGTGAAAAAGTGTTTGCCCCCTTCCTCATTTCCTGTTCCTTTGCATGTTTGTCACACTTAAGTGTTTCGGAACATCAAACCAATTTAAACAATAGTCAAGGACAACACAAGTAAACACAAAATGCAATTTGTAAATGAAGGTGTTTATTATTAAAGGTGAAAAAAATCCAAACCATCATGGCCCTACAGCACCATTAC
The DNA here is from genome assembly GCA_022414735.1 of Noturus placidus. Taxonomy (NCBI): domain Eukaryota; kingdom Metazoa; phylum Chordata; class Actinopteri; order Siluriformes; family Ictaluridae; genus Noturus; species Noturus placidus. The sequence goes on from JAFFST010052671.1 coordinate 51,270, forward strand.
AGACCTACAGCAACATTAAAAGCATTGCAATAATTTCTGTCAAATACTACTCGCTCCCTACATGTGACAACATTCTCCTGAATTCTTTATATGTCTAGGCAATGGGGTAGGGTGGCAAGATGGAAGCCTTTTATTTACAAAAAAAATAAATAAATAAAGCCATCCAATCTCCCAAAACCATGTGGAATAATGTGTTATATGTTTGATGAGACCACAGTTGAACTTTATGGCCATTTTGGCACAAAACCTTAGGGCTTCTTAAAACACTTGAGATGAAGAGGAATTTCTCCTTTCAGCACAACAATGACCCAACGCACACCTCTAAATCAACAAAGCAACGGCTTCACCAAAACAAGATCAAGGTATTGTAATGGCCCAGCCAGGAGTCCAGACCTAAATCAAACCAAAAATCTGTGGGGTGACCTGAAGACGGCAGTACAAAGGAGATTCCCAGCCAATTTGACAGAGTTGCAAGGAAGAAGTGCAAAGTATTGCCATTGAAGTCAAGCTGTGCCAAACTGATTGACTCTTACCCCAAAAGATGAATTCTGTGATCAAATTTAAAAGTGCTTCAACTAAGTAGTGTTGTTGAGGAGTGTGCACACTTATGCAACCAGGTTATTGTACATATTTAAAAACATTTTTAAAACTTCACAGTAATGGTAGAAAAAGTTCTGACATGGTTTAATTTGTTTTCATTTTTTTACATCACAAAAACCTGCCATTTTAACAGGGCAGTGTAGGCTTTTTATATCCATTATACGTATAAAATTTGGAGTCTCAAACACTGCTTAGCTGGCTACAGGGAATATATATATATATATATATATATATATATATATATA
>JAFFST010052671.1:100733-120121 GCA_022414735.1 Noturus placidus
CTGCTGTTCACAAACGCTCTCCATCCAACCTCACTGAGCTCGAGCTGTTTTGCAAGGAGGAATGGGCAAAAATTTCAGTCTCTCGATGTGCAAATCGGATAGAGACATACCCCAAGCGACTTACAGCTGTAATCGCAGCAAAAGGTGGTGCTACAAAGTATTAATTTAAGGGGGCTGAATAAATTTTGCTCGCCCAATTTTTCAGTTTTTTATTTGTTGAAAAAGTTTGAAATATCCAATAAATTTCGTTCCACTTCATGATTGTGTCCCACCTGTTGTTGATTCTTCACAAAAAATTACAGTTTTATATCTTTATTTTTGAGGCTTGAAATGGTAATGGCAAAAGGTCGAACAGTTCAAGGGGGCCGAATACTTTCGCAAGGCACTGTATTTAAAAGATTCTATGTTTCCCTCAAGTTGTTGCCAATAATATAATTTGTAATGCAAATTGTATTAAATTGGAAAGACAGAAGCAATTTTACTGGTGCTCTCAGACGTTTGGACCCAATTTAACAGGTGTTTTTCCATAAATGATCAAATGAATAAACAACCTTTTGAACAATCATTCTCTATATTTATGTGAGGATTTCACTGCTGACCTTGCTCTTGAGCTGAGACTGTGTGTACAGCCAGTGCTGTGCGTCTTGCCAGTGTTCAGCAGGACGAAGTGAGAGTCTGGCTGGACATGGGCGTTCCCCGGATATCTCTGTAGTCAGTGCCATCCCCAGCGCTCGATTCTGCACCTGCACATACGCCCTTCGCTGAGGAGAGAGAAAACATTACTCATACATCAAATTAACAGTGTATATTCACCACCTTCGTAACTACGGCAAAAGACCGGATGTGAGACTTATGAAAGCCAACACCATTGTGCATGGATCATTGCCATGACCTTGTTGAAGTACCTTCCAACCCCCCATCTAAACCTGAGTACAATTTTAAATGATGTACATAGACGTGTTTTTAAACAACCTAATTAAGAGGGACAGAAAGAAAGAAAAAAATCCCAGAAATGCTCATCCTACATCTTCACTCCCACATTTGCTGTCTCTAAATATAAACACATACACAGACATTGCTGTCAGCACTATCTAGTTATGTAAATCCATAATATCTTTTTAGAAATGAGTGGTTTTATCAGGGCACTACAGACCACCACTCTCTCACACACACAAAGTCCCAAATGACTACAAAAATCTGATAACGAGTGGGTGAGATTTTATATGTCAGAAAAATACAAGGAATGAAAAAAAGGAAGAATGTAGGAGCTTGAGAGAGAGTCATTATGAAACAATTTGCAGCACTAGTATAGAAGCATGAGCACTGCTCACCACTGAAAGCCAAACAAGTACTCAAGCAGTAATTGCTTCAGACCAAATTTGATTTCAATCTCCATTTTGATGTAACTGTCGTATTTTACACTATTTATTTTTGTTTCCCTACACGTGAAGTCAGACTCGCACATTCTTTCCTACAACCTATGAGGTTCCATCCCATTAAACTGGCTGGAGCTCACCTGTCTAAGTGGGTGGAGGGAACCTATGGTGTCCCAGCCACTGTAATCACTCCAACATGGAATCTCGCCTGTCTGCAGCAGCATCTGACGCCCTTTAAACTGGCTGAATTCGTACGCCACCCACCTGTAAGGGGCACCGGCAGACAACCCGTTATCATGTGAACTCAAGCACAAACTATTTAAATATAACACAACAAAAGATTGAGGGAGTTTACAGGCCACGGTTGACTCGAAGAGACTGAGTAAAGAAGCTGCTCATGGTCTCCATGGGTAAATCTGTCACAGTCTCCAACCCCTCAAACGAGCTCAGTGAAAAAAGACTGACAGATGGCTCTGAGAAGCTCTGCATGGTGGAACACAGACAGGTTTACATTAGTATTCACACGTCTTAATGTAAAAATCTCTGAAATGTCATTCGTTATGACTGCTGCATAAATGAGACTTTCTATTCAATTTAATAACAGTTGTTATTATTAAATGGAACACATTCGCGAGTATTCAAAAATATAAAAAAATATTTTTTATGAAAGTTTGCAGCTGTTTCATGAATCAAGAGCTTACATATTGAATGGGTTTGAAGGATTTAATGGCGGTTGCCATGCAGCCAAAGGAGGTGAAATCTGGATAAAGACCTTCTTCAAGGACAAACTGGTTACCACAGAAACCAATCTCATCATAGAGCAACCACCTAAACATCGCATGGCAGGGACACAGGGAGACTTTACTGTAAATGCTAACTGTATCTACTGGCTTCCTGCAGAAGTGGAGGTGTATTTAACATGGTGTTCATATCCGTGAAAATTGAAGTGTCTCACCTGCCCTGAATTATTCGGAATGACGTGGGATTTAACATGCCACAGTCTGCCACTTCACTTTCGAATTCTCTGCTCTCTCCCGCAAAGCATGGTTTGCTGTAGGCACACAGCTACATGCACAAACACACACACACAAGATACAGAGTGAACATGTACAGAACACTGAACCAGAATGACAGTGCAATTATAGACAGGTATTATGACACAACTGTCATCTTACAAGTAGCTTCATCCTGTTTAACCAGTATCTAACTGTGCTATATTTTTATACATTTGGGATAATGTTTAACAAACTTACCATGAACTTTGGATCCCTTTCTCCACAAAGCTCCTTAAAAAGACAAAAGTTATTTTGGAATCAGTTAGCAGCATTTCTGATTAGACCAATTACTGATTTAACATTATGATTTTAATAGACGTTCAGGCACTAAATAAATGACAGTCACTGTCTTTGTTGGAACAACAGAAACTAATGTGTTGCTGAACCTCGACTGTCAGCATTCCAGTGTGTACTTACCCTCCGTACAGACCGGATGGAGAGAGGTGAACTCTGCCTGTCACCCCAGTATAGTGATCCAGAGTATTGGCCCTTCTCAAGTACACACTGTTCTCCTGTGAAATATTTCCCACTGTAGGCTACCCACCTAAAAACATTTCAAATGATCTGGTTACATCCAACTCCTGCTTTGGAAGCCTGAGAGGTTCTGCAGAAGAATTCCACCTTAGTAATGCTTTAATACCACAGCTAATGCTTATTACAGTGCATAAGCCAAAGTCACACATGGAAAGTCAACAATGATTAAACAAGACAAGAGTTAAATGTGAATACAAGAATCAATTGGCTACGACATGACCTAACACAATTCCAGGGAACTTGATAGAAATGCTCATGTGTGAGCATAAGCCAGTGCATTAGCAGGAAAGAGGATGACATCCTGAGAATTATTAATCCTACAGCATCCCAACACCTTTTCTGGTGGGTGATTTAAAATGATTTGAGAAAAATGCACATGTGAGAAACTCTCTTGTGCATTTGAATTGTCTATAACAAATTCATTATATGTGGGAAGTGTTATACTTCACAGCCTGTGTAACAAGGCTTGATGAATGTGCATCTAAATTAGGGATGCTCAGATTGATCGGCTGCCAAGCGATATCGGCCAATAATCATATTCTAGACTCGTCTCAATCGGTAGTCTCTAAATTTGTCTGATCTCTCGAAGCGATCACAATTCGATGATGTAAAACATGCGAGGACATAAAATGCATGATGATGTTAAACTTTAGCGCTGCAGTCATGTTATCACCAATGTGGAATTATTACGAGGTCTCAAGAATCAATGAAAAATTCACCATTTGTTTATTGTTCAATGTTCATTGTTAAATGATTCACAATTAAAACAACAATCTACAACATTACTCCAAGTAATATAACCAAGCCAACACCTGTGGTATTACTTTAACTGGAAGAAAAAAAAAAGTTAACAGTGAACGATCGGAAGCGGTATCGGCCGATCATGATGACAACAATCTGTAATCGGTATCGGCTGCAAAAATCCTGATCCCAGCACCCCTAATCTAAATATCATTTTACTGCAAGACTGCAAATTTAAATGACACAAAGCTCAAACAGATCAGTAAAGAAATCATACTGGGGTTGCAGTGTGAAAACACTATTCGACTCTCTTCCTCAAGAGCACCAGGAGTATATCATCAAATGGCACTGAACCTAGAATATTGCAACGTCTTCTCTAAACCCTATGATATAAATACAGTATGTTAAATTGCTAATGACTAAAAAGATCCTTAATGTCTTACTCACACGCCACTTCTAACATGGATGGTGTTGGCTTCATTCACTAGCCCAGTCTGCTGCAGGTCTGCCACATCCTGGTCCACAACCTCGATCTGCTCTCCACAATTATTAAGGAACACTGCAGGCTCAATAAAATCCTGGAATAACCACAACATTTCCAACTTAACGAAACCAATTCATAACACTCAGGATCCAAATAAGAAATAAATTAGTTTTTCCTAATCTATTAAAGTACAGAATGATGGGAGAGATTTGCTAAACAGAGTTTTGGTCTAGTTTTTAGATTAGAGAATAAGGCTGAACCTTTTATACATCACCCCTTGCCTTTATCTATCTCTCTTTTTCTACATACCCCCATCTTGCTTAATGTGATCAATGGTGGCCGTAGCAAATACAGTATCTCACAAAAGTAAGTACACCCCTCACATTTTTGTAAATATCTGATTATATGTTTTCTTGTGACAACATTGAAGAAATGACACTTTGCTACAATGTAAAGTAGTGAGTGTACAGCTTGTGTAACAGTGTAAATTTGCTGTCCCTTCAAAATAACTCAACATACAGCCATTACTGTCTAAACCACTGGCAACAAAAGTGAGTACACCCCTAAGTGAAAATGTCTAAATTGGGCCCAAAGTGGCAATATTTTGTGTGGCCATCATTATTTCCCAGCACTGCCTTAACCATCTTGGGCATGGAGTTCACCAGAGCTTCACAGGTGGCCACTGGAGTCCTCTTCCACTCCTCCATGATGACATCACAGAGCTGGTGGATGTTAGAGACCTTGTGCTCCTCCACCTTCCGTTTGAGGATGCCCCACAGATGCTCAATAGGGTTTAGGTCTGGAGACATGCTTGGACAGTCCATCACTTTCACCCTCAGTTTCTTTAGCAAGGCAGTGGTCGTCTTGGAGGTGTGTTTGGGTTCATTATCATGCTGGAATACTGCATACTGATCATGCTCTGCTTCAGTATGTCACAGTACATGTTGGCATTCATGGTTCCCTCAATGAATAGACGTATGAGTGCTGCAGAGGTTGAAGGGGTGGGGGGTCAGCCTGTCAGTGCTCAGACCATACGCCGCACACTGCATCAAATTGGTCTGCATGGCTGTCGTCCCAGAAGGAAACCTCTTCTAAAGATAATGCACAAGAAAGCCCGCAAACAGTTTGCTGAAGACAAGCAGACTAAGTACATGGATTACTGGAACCATGTCCTGTGGTCTGAGGAGACCCAGATAAACTTATTTGCTTCAGATGGTGTCAAGTGTGTTTGGCGGCAGCCAGGTGAGGAGTACAAAGACAAGTGTGTCTTGCCTACAGTCAAGCATGGTGGTGGGAGTGTCATGGTCTGGGGCTGCATGAGTGCTGCAGGCTACAGTTCAATGAGGGAACCATGAATGTCAACATGTATTGTGACATACAGAAGCAGAGCATAATCAGTATGCAGTATTCCAGGCATATCTCCAGACCTAAACCCTATTGAGCATCTGTGGGACATCCTCAAACGGAAGGTGGAGGAGCACAAGGTCTCTAACATCCACCAGCTCCGTGATGTGATCATGGAGGAGTGGAAGAGGACTCCCCTACTTGCTATGGGTCATCATGTGCTGTTTTCCGAGCGAAACAATGCGAGTCGAACCGGGTCAAAGCCTTAGAGCCTCAAATTCAAAATCTGACCCACTTTTAGCCCCCACCACATGCACATATATAACTGCTCTGATACTGTGCATATTTGGAAGTTCTTGAATAGTTTCATTCTTGTAGGAGATACAGATTTACAGTCACCGCTGTGGGGATGTCAAGTGGCAGTGGTAAAAACAATGAGGAAGACGATAATAAGGTGTAGGCAGACAGTATTAGTCTGAAAATATTTCAGACTATGTGGAGCCAACTCTACAGTGAAAAATAATGTCTTTTTAAATATAAAATATATTTTTGCTTTAATGGACCATTAACACTTTGATATCACTTTGCATGAAGTGGAGAGATGAGTCAGATAAGCAATGCATGCCAGCTCAATGAGGCCAATCTAGTTGTCGGACGCTACTGAGGCTGGAGTTAAACGTGGAAACATTCCAGACTCTGCTGTAGGCATCTCGTCCTCCAGCCATGAATAAGCTATAAGGAGAGCTATAAGGATGCACACTCTCAGCTTTAGGAATTTCATCTGAGCCACTACCTCATCTACTTTATAGAGGTGCATTTAAGAAATTGGTATGTCCTTAAATAACGTAAATTGATACACAGAATTATTATTTCACACATTATTGCACGTGCATTGTTAACAGTGTAGCCTAAAAAGCACTGGAAATGGAAATTTTATTTGCAGCCTGTCTAGGGTTGTTAACTGAAGTGCAGTTTGATGTGGTCTTTGCTGCACAAATAAAACAGCATAAAAATAATGATGTCCTGAAAAAGCTTTTCCTTAACTATGTAAGACAACTAGTCAACTATGCTTTGGGGAATTACTGATCAAGTTGTAAAAATGTTAGTAGTCATGTAATGCATCAAAGTCATACGTCAAACACATCAAAGTGTGTTTCTCTGCATGTGTGTGCGTGTATGTACTCACAGCCTGAAGGAAGCGGCAGGATCTTAGAACATTTCCTGGTTCACTGAAGAGCGTGGTACAGTCGCTGTACTCACCCTCCTCCAGCAGACACTGCTGCCCTCTGTAGTTTTCAGAGGAGTAGCCCACCCACCTGCATCACAGTACACATTACTGTAACCCTTGCCACAGTAGCCCACCCACCAGCTAACTCACAGTATACTTAGAATAAGCTCACCCATCACACAACCCTTCACTCACACACATCCACATCTTGTAAATCATAAAGAACATGCCCATCATTAAAACATACTACCCTAAAATAAGCCCTTTCACAGGAACTCTCGGGTTAATAAGGGTAATAGATAGAGAAAGAGTGTCAGAAAGACAAAGAAACTCTTATCAGCCTCCTACCACACCCAGTTATTAGAGAGAATTGACGAAATTTGTTTATACACACTCACATATGCACACTTAAACACACACATGCCCTAAAGTGTGTTAACAGTTCTTGATCTGTTTGCAGAGGGTGGAGAACAGGATTTGTTTGAGTTGTGTCTTGCTGCAGTAATGTTACACTTACACACACACACACACACATATTTTCATTTTCATGTCATTTTCACTGCAGAATCCTAGCATGGCAATGAACACATAAAAATCATACACGCACAAACACACACACTGACAAACACACAGACACACACACACACACACACACAGAAGAAATGTAGTTCTAGCTTCATAACAAACCAGTGTGGTCATGTGACAAGCATTGTGATTTATGTCTGAGAAGGCTAGGTATTCAATAAAATTTTATTTGTACAGCGCTTTTTACAATGGGCATTGTCTCAAAGCAGCTTTACAGAAACATATAAACACAGGATACAGATTTGAAGTGTGCGGATTTATTAATCCCAATTGAGCAAGCCGGTGGCGAGGAAAAACTCCCTAAGATGTTAAGAGGAAGAAACCTTGAGAGGAACCAGACTCAAATGGGAACCAGTCCTCATCTGGGTAACAACAGGTTTTTATATGAAGTCTGTTTCTTGAACTAGTCCACTGTTCAAAGGATACCAAAGTGCAAAACTGCATGTGGTAATTGCAGTCCCAGGTATCCATCTAGGTATCAGCCCTCATTCACAATTAGTTTCCTGAGAAACTTCACCTTCATTTAAAAAGCATATGAAGAGCATCATTTCCTATGACAGAGCCATTAGCACCTTTGCGGTGGCGGAAAAACTGTGTTTGTGTGTGTGCGAGAAAAATACTCACACTCCACCAGTGACTCGTAGCGAGGAGACACATAATTCTCCCTCAGCACTTTCTAAGCTGGGTGTGTTCTCCAGTAGCTCCTTGCACTGACCCTGAAACAGTGGCTTCTCATACATCACCATCTATACAGGGACACAAGTGAACATCCATCCTCACTGCGACACATGGCCACATTACATTTGCAGTATGACTGGCAATGTGACCCAATGCATTCCTCAGAGCACCAAAAGTCTTTCCATTGAACAGTGTTGCCAGGTTCTCTATGCCCTGTGCACCATGGACACATTCATTAGAGCTGTTTGAAGGACTACTGTTGATTTTTAAATGTATGAATGCAATTCACGTTATTGCTGTTTTTACTAGGATGCACCAAAATGAATATTCTTGGCCAAAGCCAAAACCAAATATAATGAAATACTTGGCTGAAAGCCGAAGGCTGAATACCGATCACGTTTTTTCATTTATTTTGCCATTTTTTTCACCATTGCATAAATTGAATAGTCAAAATGTGCTTTTTCTATTTTGTCTTGCTTTTCAAAGAAAAAAATCAATTACAAAAACTACAATTTCAAAATATTTATTTAACACTGAAAATTTTTTTGTCATTCCAGTAGGCATAGGCTATCAACAAGGCACAATATGACTTTAAATAAATAAATGAGGAAAATAAAAATATTTTGATGAGGTCATCTGTGAGCCTCCCTTGAATAGCCTATGTTAGGCCTATAACTGACTGTTGAAAGAATGTAACACTCTGTAGCCTACAAAAAAAAAGTGCATTGATGAGTGCAATAATGGTTCTATTGGGTTCTATACGGCTGATTATATTGGGGATATATACCGCTCGCGTCCCTGTACACCTCGCAGAGTATTATAGTAGATATAGTACAGTTAGATATAGTTGTTAATGTTATGTCCCTTGATAGATTTAGTTAGTTTAAACTATAGATTAGTTCATTTAGTCCCCGCTGGTTTTTCCGCTCCCAGTCCATAGTACTAGTTCATGTTTCTTGTTTTGTGTTGTGACCCTGTTTTCTGTAACCGCGACTTTGATTCCTGCTATGCCCCGTTTATGCCTGTTTGCCGCTCGCCCCAAACCTTTGCCTGTCTTGACTACATTTTTTGGATTACGATTTGGATTTGTCTGCCTGCCCTTAAATAAATACGTCTTTACCTGCTTCCGTACTCTACTCCATTTCATCTCGCGACGTGACAGAATACTCTGGAACAGAAATCAAACAAACGCACATCCACGCACGTTTACTGTCCACAGTGTCCGAAAAGAACGTAGCTTGTGCATGCGTGCACCCCCTCATCGAGGTCGCGACATCCGCGCGTCTCCCTCTGGTTGCTAGGCTATTTTCTCGCGTCATCAAACGCATCATTGTTCGGTCAAATTTTTTCTGCCTTATCAATTATTCGGTCGAACAACGAAAGTGCTTTTTTGCTATTTTCGGCCGAATAATTTCGGTTGCATCCCTAGTTTTACTTACCGCACTTCCACCTCATATGACACGTGATTAGGCAAGCAAATTTATACATACACACATCTTATCTAGAGTCTAGTTTTTTGTTAAAATTAGTAATTTTAAAATGGTGCAAAAGTAAGACATAAATAAAATGCATAAATGGTTTCCAAGTTGCCAATTTCTTCCTTGGCTAGTGCTAGATAGTTGCAAAAAAATGAGCTGTTCATTTTAATTGTTAACATTAATTGTAAATGTTAAATTGTTTCCCTGAATTAACACTTGTTTTCCCTACCTTTGGATGCAGAGGTCTTCGTACTCTCATACCTCCCTGCAGGCAGAATAAATGGGAAATACAAGACATTTATGTACATAGGACATGAAGTGTCTGGCTGCATGCAACCAATGCCAGACCTATAAAATATATACAAGTAACAAAACTGCATAGCAGTACCATTAAAAAAAAACCCCATGTCCATTGCTTAACTTGATCTGAACTATACAGGCAGATGTGAGGTTAGTGTCTATGTCAGGGGTGAGAGAAGTTAATGTAGGCGCACCATTCTCAGTGGACGTAGTGACCGCACACAGGAGATGGGAGCATTCTGTAGAGAGGGTGTGGTCAGGCCTCCAGCTTCCAGAACCGTGTGATTTCCTGTGAATCCAGCGCCATCATAGGCCACCCAACTATGGTTACAAAAGACCAGAACTGGCTTCATGTCAGGAAAGAAACTTGCCTGCCAGTTACAGAGGCACACCACACACAAACACACACACACACATATACACACATACACCTATATATAAATATATATATATACACACACACACACAAAAGCGCAAGGCAGAGAGAGAGACAGACAGACAGAGAGAGAGAGAGAGAGACAGACAGAGAGACAGGCAGAGAGAGAGAGACAGACAGACAGAGAGAGAGAAAAGAGAGAGAGAGAGAGAAACACAGACAGATAAGACAGACTAACAAAAGAAGTCAGTCTGGAAAACTCTGCTCAATTTTGTGACTGTAACACCAAAGTGAGCTATATTTAAAGCACGATGGGAACCCGTGAGTTTTTATACCCAACGGTAATTTGAAGGTGTCAAATTCTGCTCCAAGATGTTAAGGCACTGTTGTTACACTTCATAATAATGTTAACCCAGACACATCATCTGGTGGGTTTTTTTTTTTTAGCCAAATGGAACCATGAGATCAATAAAGAGTAATACAGACTGACAGTCAGTGTGTAATTAAGCCAATCACCAAATCACGTGTGTACAAGGTTGCATTAATGCTTTTTTGGCAGTCAAAACTACCATATCAGATCTAGTACTTGTATTTTTCATTGGCATGCATGTTAATTTTAGTATGGTATAAAATGCATAAAAACTATGCTTAAAAAAACACGACATTAAGAGTCACAAAAGTATCACCCAAATGGTTTCACGGTATTACAGTTACCCTGACAGCCCTGCCTGAGACTGACCCAAGAATATCGGTCATTACAGCCTTTTAACTGACAGTGTAATTAATAATGACCTTATCTCCATGCTCATAATGAATGTTAGATTTGTCCTGGGAGGAGTCACAGCTTTAGCTGGAGCATAATGGCTTTCCCAATACAAGCAGGAGAACAGGAACAGTGGGCCAGGAAGTGGCCTTTCCTTCCACAGGTGCAGTTTTCAAGAAAACGCTTGTGACTCAGCACTGAACAATGCAACACAGCCAGTTGGCACAGACGCCCCTTTGAGCTCGGACAGTGCTGCAGTGGATTTAACGTAGCAGCAGTAAAGTCAGCTTAACTCGAGCTGGTCTAGTTGCTATTATGGCAACGAAAAGCAAGATGTCTGACTCACAATGTTATGGAGATCTTTTTAACAACAACTAAGTTGCTTTTAACAACAACTAAGTGTACACAAGATGTCTGCCGCATGTATGAAGTCATGTGTAAATGGTAGAGGCAGTATAGTATTGTCTACAACTGAATAAATAAACTAGTGCTGTGTCTTAAATGGTTTACTTATGTACTATTCTAGATAGTTATCAGTTTATTTAGTGTTTACATTTTAAAAACCACTCTATGTCTTGTGTACAATTCTTCTAAATACTTTTTGAACATAATTGAGATGCACTTCATGACAACAATCACAACAGCTGCAAGCTTTAAAAAGAAACAAAACTTGACGGTCTGTTTAATATTGCTTTGTATGAAAATCACTAAATCATTTTACACTTAGAAACTTGATCACAGGTACATTGATGTTGCTTTAAAAGTATGCAGGCAAGTATGTGAACAATGCCATTCATGTTGCTTCTGCAACATGGTCACACATCAAGTATAAACCCGGCCTTACCATCCGGAGTGCACACTGAGGTCAAAGAGGTGGACTGGGGCATGTACACCTATGTCTTCAGCTTCAGAGTGGAGACAAACCGGCTCTTTCTTCATAGAACTCGCTAAATAGATATGAATCTCTGGAACAGCATCATCCTACAGATGAAAATAAATAAATAAACAAATAAATAAATAAATAAATAAATAAATAATGCACCACCTTTTTCTTGTGAGATCCTTCAATTTAAGAAATGGTATCATGTTATGGTGCTGAGCAGGACTACAGTGGGCACAGATATTTACAGTCATTTAAAGTCCACCCTCCAACAATTCTGTGTTTATTTATCAGGCAGGGGCGTTTCTAACATTTGAAAACATCAGGGGTAATAGATCTAGTTTATTATTAAATACAAAGTAACACAAAGTTATATGACCATGATAAAGTTACATAGAATAACTTTGTGTTACATTTTGTTACACATTATATCAGTGGTGTAGTACTAAAACAGTTAAAAAAAAAAATTACATTGAGTGTTACCACCCAATACCAATTATTTTACTGTTTAAACATTTTACTGTTTAAATGTAGTGAAAGTACAAATTTTATTAAATGACAATGGACACCAATTAGGGAAAAGCATAAGCCAGTAATTTCAATACAGATTTTTAAGATTTATTTGTAACTTTGACAACACAGTATCTCAGTTATTTAACTACCGATTACTTTTAAATCAGTTGGGGGGAATTAAAGGATAAGGTATTTTTCCTTTATGGAAATGTTGTGAAAAATACCTTAATTTAAATGTAGAGTAAAATGAATGAAGGGCATTACAAACAGCTGTAAGGAGGATACAGAGAAAACATGTTGCTTTAAACAGCCTTCCAAGAGGAGGAATATAACACAGAAGTGTTTTTTTTTTTGAGTCGTTTCGTTTCATCAACTCTCATGTAATGATTTCTGTAAAGGCAGTACTAAAAGTTGCAGTAAATATGTAAATAAATGGTGATGCACTACAATATCATAAACGAATAGTTATTAAACCAACGCATGAGAAAGAGTGAATCCACAAGCTCAGTGTCGATCTCTCTCAAGCAGGATCAGAAGAGAGTAGAATCATACCCAGTACTACATCCCAGTAAGCACTGAGTACACTTCAAGCAATTTTATTCATTTTTCTTCAGTGACAGCGGTTGTCAGGGGCGGGGAAGTGTGGAATTCAAATAAAATTTTAGCAGTCGTTTCCAATAAACTTTTCCACTAAACCTCTGGGAAGTTCCAGGCAAAATGATATTCGGGGACTCAAGCCCCGAATGATTAGCTCTAGCAACGCCCCTGTTATCAGGGCCTAAATAACAATTGTGCGTTCCTCACTAACTTCTATAAACAAAACAAATAACCTCAGGTGACAACAAAAAAAACAACAGATTTCAAAATGATGTCATTCAGAAACATTCAGAAACCATGTGGGGAAAAAATAAGTACACAATATAATTCTGTGATCTGTAGAACTACCATAAGCAACATTTTGGCCCAACTCTTCAGTTCATTGGTATGAGGTGTTACGCTTCGTTGGGTTTTATGGCACTGTGAATGATGACCAAACATCTCCACCTTGGTCTCATCAATCAAAAGGATATTATTCCAGAACATTTGTGGTTTGTTCAGATGTAATTTTGCAAACCTAAGTCATGCTGCCATATTCGTTTTGGAGAGAAGGGGTTTTTTTCCTAGCTACCCTTCCAGGAAAGCCATACTTGTTCATTATTTTTTGATTTTGTGGTCATGAACATAAACATTTAACGTGCGTACAGAGCCATGTAGGTCATGATGTAGCTCTTGGGTTTTTCTTTATATCTCTCAGTATTAAATGATCTGACCTTGGACTGAATTTGCTGGGACACACACTCCTTTCTTGAAGGCTCTCCATATTGTAAACAATCCTTCTCACTTGTGAATGGTAAATTTCAAATTTTTTGGAGATGGACTTATAACCCTTCCCAGATTGATGAACAGCAGTAAATGCTTCTTTGAGGTCATGGTTGATGTCCTTTGTTCGTGGCATGATGTGGACACACTCATGAGTGCTCCAGAACACAGAGCTGCCAGAAGTTGTGCTTTTAAAGAGGTAGTAAGACTTCTTTAATTACTAATCTTTTACATTTTATTAGTAACACCTGGTTGCTAATTACTCTCTTAATAATTGTGGACTTAGGAAGGATGTACCCCCCCACTGGTTTCTGAATGTTTTTTGGGACAAAATGACTACACATTGACTACATGATGTTAACAAGGACCACACAGTTGTTTTTTAGGCCTCGATAAATAAAAACATAGAATTGAAGGGTGTACTTTCTCTTTCCCCTTGACCATACATCCCTGATTTGATTTCAGTAATCTGATCCTCTTACTCAAACCTAATTATTGATCTGAGTAGACACTATGAACTTTAAGTAAAGTAAAATTTAGAGAATAAATGACTGCACATCCTAATTGGGTAATTTTGTACCCATTATTTTCTTTGCATTTTTTTTAACTACATAAGTTTTTGATTGTTTATTCTCGTGAAAATCCTTCTGACCAGATAATTTAAAGTAAACATTAACACTGTTCTTACTGACAGTTTTCAAACAGGGCATTAATGACAGCTCACTGGTCCAAAAAAATCATTTAGTGTAGCGGTCATCAATTCCAGTCCTTTAAAGCCAGAATACAGTCACAGTTTAACAACTATCTTGCAGAAACACCTCATCTGGTAATTATCATGTTTAGTGGGTGTGTTCGAGCAGGGACATCAACAACAGGGACTCCAGGCTCCCAGGACTAGAATTTTATGGTGTGCTATTAGCAACTGTTGGGCTGAATAATTAGTTATAGCTCCAGCAGCATTGGCTGTCATATAATGCAATATGATTTTGTCCTGGTTACACTGCATTTAAGCAGAAGCACCAATTTATCACAAACTCTCTCAGCTACAAAGCAGTTGAATACACTGAGAATGTGTGCCAAAATGCTACAACATTGTGGGAATGCACAAACACTGTGCTTTGACTAGTTTCTTTCCAGTCAGTGTATTACATTAATGAATTATGAGTGTATTTTTGGACAGGAAATGTGGACAGGAAATGTGTGTCAGATGCATCATATGACCACTGAGATCATTAGGATATAAAAGGCAGATATCGACAGAGGTAGAAAAAAAAAGAAGTTTTGACAGATATACCTTCACTGCTCTCCTGATTGAGCCAATAGACAATGTGGTAGGAGCAGAGGGACTGTCTGTCTCTCTAGTCTCTCCACTGGTCTGTATAGTCTGTCCCTCTTCAAGCAGGATGCAAGACCCCTGGTATCTCCGTTCCACATACAGTAGCCAGCTGTGACACACACAAACAGTCTGTACTTCCATTACCTATCACAAACACACACAAAAAAACTACACAGCAACCCAGATACTGCCCATAACAATACTCAAACAACTCCAAGGACCATAGTTTCCATAGGGACTAAACCACTCCTTCTGTTGTAGTCCCTTTATTTAACACCCTCCCCTGCTAGCTATCATTGTCAGGCCAGAGAAACTGACAAGCTAGTTTAGTAGTAGTGAAAAAAGAAGCTAAAATTACGTTTCGTATATTCTGTTTCACTCACTTTCACATTCCTCTCAGTTCATTAAGCTTTGCTGTGTGACTATGTTTACTTAGGGCACATGTGTCAAACTCAAGGCCAGCGGGCCAAATGTGGCCCGCCAGGTCCTTTTATCTGGCCCGCAAAATGCTCTGGGTTCTCCATTGACTCCAATGAAAACAGAGCAGACGCTCCAGCCGTTCATTCACTTCATTAATAACCCGAGCACGGCCATATATGACGCTGTGAGCATCAACCAATCAAATCAATAAATAATAACAAATAAATCTGATTGGCAGAGGGTCCTCGGTTCTCCAATCAGATTAAAGCTCTCAGCGTATTAGACGCCTAGGGGCGTGACAAATCTTCGGTGGTCGAGGATTATGGGTAATGTAGTCCTTTCCGCTATCCAAAACATACAAAGAAAACTTTATTTCTCAGAATACATTGCATTTTGTTACATTCATAATGTCAATGTGGCCCATCGAGGGCAACCATTATGCTGATGTGGCCCTCAATGAAAATGAGTTTGATACCCCTGACTTAGAGGATTGAAAAAGTGCCTGCAAACCGTCAGCTTTCAACTGCAAACTTGTTACAATTTTTTCAGCCAAAAAAATATCAAAAGTATGAGGGTTAAGTAAAGCTCCAACTTGAAGAAAGTAGTAGTGACTGTTCCGGCACATGAATAATCCATCAAAGCACTGCTGTGACACAGCAGGAATCATCTCATCGATTTGGGTGAAAAGTTTACTGCAATGCTCTCTCCCTCCTTGCTTGGCTTGTGGCATGAGATAATCAGAATCAAAACCAGTAAATCAAATTTCAAAGAAAGTCCATTAAGTGCTAGAATGCAGTTCTTAGCTCCTATCCGATTTCCCGCACCACGCATCTGAACCACACATCTGCTGTCAGCACAGCGAGCTCAACAAAAGCTTGTTTGAAAGAAAGGATTAGACAAACAGACTCTTACACACACTAACTGCCGAAGAGCTCTAGCAACCACCAAACACACTATAACTAGTGTTCAACTGCCATGAGTCCGTCGCCTGTAACTGTATATGTGTGGTTTTTGGCAGTGGTATTTCAGTAGTTAGTGATAGTTAGGGACAAATGGTTTTTCAAATTATGAGTTCATGTTCCAGAACTGTCAGCAATCGACTATTGGGATCCTGTACAGGAGTTCAGGTACAGCCCCCGCTGAAAGTACTGGACTGGTATGCCCAATTCTTTAATTTTTTAATACACTGAAGGTTTCATTTGGGTTTGAGATAAAAAAAGATGACTATCACAACAGATCGGACACAACAGATCATACACGATAGATAATACACGACAGATCGGACAAGACAGATCATACACGACAGATCGGAGACGAAAGGTCATAGATGACAGATCATACACAAAAGATCATACCCGACAGATCATAGACGACGGATCTGAGACCGACAGATCAGATAAGGACATGACAGTTCGGACATGACAGATCATATCCGACAGATCATATCCGACAGATCATAGACGACAGTTCGGACATGACAGATCATATCCGACAGATCATAGACGACAGTTTGGACATGACAGGTCATATCCGACAGATCATAGACGACAGTTCGGACATGACAGATCATAGACGACGGATCTGAGACCAACAGATCAGACAAGACAGATCATAGACAACAGTTCGGACATGACAGATCATATCCGACAGATCATAGACGACAGTTCGGACATGACAGATCATAGACGACGGATCATAGACGACAGTTCGGACATGACAGATCATAGACGACGGATCTGAGACCGACAGATCAGACAAGACAGATCACAGACGACAGTTTGGACATGACAGATCATAGACGACGGATCTGAGACCGACAGATCAGACAAGACAGATCAGACAAGACAGATCACAGACGACAGTTCGGACATGACAGATCATACCCAACAGATCATAGACGACGGATCTGAGACCGACAGATCAGACAAGACAGATCATAGACGACAGATCATACACGACAGTTCGGACATGACAGATCAGACACGACAGATCATAGACGACAGTTCATAGACGACAGATCGGAGACAACAGATCGGACACGACAGATCATAGACGACAGATCTGAGATCGACAGATCAGACAAGACAGATCATAGACAACAGATCATATATGACGGCTCGGACTACACAGATCATAGACGACAGGTCATAGACGACAAATCATAGACGACAGATCATAGACAACAGTTCATAGACGACAGATCGGACACGATAGTTCGGAGACAACAGATCGGACATGACAGATCGGAGACAACAGATCGGACACGACAGATGGGAAACAATAGATAATAGACGAGAGATCATTAACAACAGAGCTCTGATCTGACAGATTTTTCAAGTGACCAAACATGTGACTGACAGGTGTTCCTTGTTGCCCAGGTGTACCCTGTTAGATTGATTGTTTAAATAAATAGCTCTGAAAGTCTACTCTTGGTTTGATCCCTGGGTTTCACTTGTGAAGACTGTATTTGTTGTTAAAAAGTATTAAGCAACATTAAGACCAGACAAACAAACCAACATTAAGACCAGAAAGCTGTCTATGGGATAAAAGTAAGCTACATTCAAGCTGAGAATACGACAATTTGGCATGTCCTGAAAAAGAAATAAACCACTGGTGTACAAACAACCAGACATCGAACAGCAGTTGAAGATAAAAACATTATGAGAACGGTGATACACTCTATACACTCCATACACTCCATACACTCTATACCAGGGGTGCCCAATACGTAGATCACGATTAACCGGTCGATCGCAAAGGAAGTACGGGTAGATCGCAATTAAAAAAAAAATCTATAAATGTTAGCGTTGACGTACAGGGCAGCCAGTCTAAAAGACTGTTCCGTGCACATCTGGAGAAGGCAGATTGACCACTCTGAGCTCCTACACACAGACGTGAGATGGCTTAGTAGGGGTAAATTCCTGCAGAGATATCGAGAGCTCTGTCCATAGATAAGGGAGTTTGTTTTTGCTGTTAAACATGCAGAATCTCCCAACTCAATGATGATCAGTGGCTGCTGTACTTGGCATTTTTAAACGATCTGACCAACATGTTAAATGAGCTTAATTTGGTGCTGTAAGGAAAAGACAAATCCGTGGTAAATATGATCAGCTCAGTTAATGCATTTACACGGAAAATGCACCTTCTGTCCTCAAAGATGCAGCACCATGATTTTGGGAACTTCCAAAACCACACGTCAGAGCTGGAGATGCAGCAGAAGGCTTGTGCGCAATTGAACATTGCACGCTACACAGAACAGATTGACAGCTGTCAGTCAGAATTTGACAGATGCTTTCAAGACTTTGCTTTACTGGAGCCAGTCGCTACATTCATGTGCTACCTCTTTTGGGAAAATATTGAGGTTGATTCACTCGCATCGAACATTGCAACATTGTTTCACCTGAATTCGTCTGAAATGGAGGATGAGATTTTGAAACTACAGACTGACATTCAGCTGAAGTCCAGGGCTCATGGACAGTTTTGGAACTTACTCGCAGGGGAAAAGTACCTAAACATGAGGAAATGTGCAGCCTCCTTGACTGCATTATTTAGCTCTACATATTTCTGTGAGTCAGCCTTTTCCCACATGAACCACATTCCCACATTAAGTCCAAATACCACAATGACTGATCATCATTTGGAGGCCTGCTTGAGGCTGGTTACCAGCATCTACTGTCCGGACTATGCAACCATGACTGATTCTATTCAATGCAAGTAATTAGAGTAAGGTACTGACCAAAAATGTACTGAATTGTAGCCATAGGGGCTAATGCAGTTATGTAAGGTACATGAACATATATTGTGAGTGTATGTATATATATATATTATTATATTATATAATTTATATATATACATAAATACATATACAGTGCCTTGCGAAAGTATTTGGCCCCCTTGAACTGTTCGACCTTTTGCCACATTTCAGGCCTCAAACATAA
>JAFFST010052672.1:0-14128 GCA_022414735.1 Noturus placidus
GATCTTCACTTTTTCACACAGGGCCATGATGGTTTGGATTTTTTTTCACCTTTAATAATAAACACCTTCATTTACAAATTGCATTTTGTGTTTACTTGTGTTGTCTTTGACTATTGTTTAAATTGGTTAGATGTTCCGAAACACTTAAGTGTGACAAACATGCAAAGGAACAGGAAATGAGGAAGGGGGCAAACACTTTTTCACACCACTGTATATGGATTGGGGGGTTTTAGTTACAAAAGTTTCAGAACCTCTGGTTTAGACAATAAATCGAACAGGGCACTCCTCGACAAAAAAGAAACGCCTGTGAGTCACCTGCGCCATCTTTTGATCTCAAAGCTTCAGTGTAAACCAAAACAAAAGAATTTGTCATGCCATTCCAATCCTTTTGGATGGCACTGTATGATTTTATTATAAATTTCTTTCTGGATACGGATTTTTGATTTTTCATGACCCCATGAGGCCATGGATTTATTTACTGTAAATTACAATCATGTTGTTGTGGTAACTGCAAACCAGTGAGAGTCTATACATATGTTCAGTTTGCAGAATCTTACACATTTTCCCCAATGGATTTCCCTAAAAGTCAAATCAATTTGACAAGAATTCTAAATCATCTATCATTCCAAGCGAAGCATAATTTAGGGATGCACCGAAATTTCCGCCTCTGAAAATATATGCTGCCATGCCACGCTCCTCAGTGCTCGGCACTCAGATCTCACTCTCAATTTAGCCGACGGTTATCGTTGCATTGCAAATTTACTAGATCCTGGATTTAAAGAACATTACTTCGAGGCGGAGTAAAAGCAGCACGCACGGGGAATGATACAGGCAGAGCTGGAGGTGATGAGTGCAGCTGCTGAAGGATCGATGCTCAGCACATACCAAAGTGTGCCAGAGAAATGGGTGTGTACAAGCGATGAGGCGGAAACTCCCTCCCTTTCTGATATGTTTGATGAGATTCTACAGGAAAGCCTCCGATCCTCAGCAGTGCCACAGCTATGCTTTCCATTGCTTGCGCGCGGTATTTATCAGTCCCAACCACCTGCACAGAGAGTGATGGAATATTCAGTGCAGCACCTCATGTTCTTGTTGAGAAGAGGAAGTGTCTCTCCTGCCAGAAAGCTGAGCAACTTTTGTTCTTGAAGAGAAAACTGCTACTTTTGCTTAAATAGAAAGCAGTCCAGCTTGCTGTGTGTGTAGCAATTACATTAAAATGTATGTATTCTTGACTTGAGGCAAGATCTGTTGTGTACAGTTTGAGATTGGTTTCAGTTCTATTGCTGCTGTTTTGCACAATAATCTTTAATTAATGTGGAAATATGTTTACATAAACAGAATTAAGTCTGATTAATACAATTATACAAAAACTGTTTTAAAATGGGGTTTTAAAAAATTCAGTTTTGGTTTTCACTCAGAATTTTCCTGTCGGTGCATCACTAGTAGAATTGTGATTTTTAAACACTAGTTAAATTGACTTATTTCAATATATTTAACATTTGTTATCGCTTGATACAGAGAAGTGGAAATCTTTAGAAATGTACCAGGTTTAGTATAAATCAGTGCTCCTAACAGCAGATTGCCTGGACATAACAGATTAGTTTGTTTTCTTATTATTTTCTGACTATGCGTAGATACTTTGTCAATATCATAATTTTTTTACTTTAAATTTTGACACCTGTGTATTTCAGGGACAAGCCTAAGAAGATCTTTGAGGCTTACATGGAGGTGATCTGTTCTGAGACAAAAGGTGAAGCTTTACCTATACTCATTCCATCATCACTTCATGCATCACTTCATACATCACTTCATACACAAGTGCTGTCTTGTCTACATCACTTCATACAAGACAGCATTTCAGGAGAAGCACTTCATACCAACTGTGAAGCACGGTGGTGGAAATGTTATGGTTTGGGGTTGCTTCACTTCCTCAGGGACTGGACAGCTTGCATTCATCGATTCATTTATGAATTCTGAATCATATCAAAGTGTGCTTGAAGATAATGTGAGACCATCTGTCCGAAAGTTGAAGTTGAACTGAAATTGGATCTTTCAACAGGATAATGATCCTAATGACACGAGCAGATCCACCAAGGAACGTCTCAAAAAGTAGAAATGGAGGGTTATGGAATGTCCGAGTCAAAGCCCAGATTTGAATCCCTTTGAGATGTTGTGGGGGGATTTGAAATGGGAGGTGCATGCAAAAAAAAATTCTAAAACATCTTGTAATTGAAAGAATATTGCATTAAAGAGTGGTCAAGAATTCCAGAAGGCCTGGTGGACAATTACGCAAAACACCTACAAGAAGTTATTTATGCTAAAGGGGGCAATACTAGCTTCTGAGGCCAAGAGTGTACTTACTTTTTCCACAGACGAATCTCACATCTATTGATATTTCTGTTGAATAAATGATTGAAAAAGGATCATTCTCCTTGTGGTTTTGTTCAAGTACATCAACTTCATTAATCGGCGCTGTTTCAAACATGATCAAATGTTTACAAATATGTCAAAAAAGCCAACAATTTCCATGGGGTGTACTTATTTTCTCACATGAATTTACTTATTTAGTGTTCACAGCTCTGCATTCTTATTGAATGTGTATTAAATAGTGTTTGCCATCAGATGCAACGGTGGAGAAGGACACAGCGCAGTAAATATTATTCTGAGAGTAGTTCAGAAACGTGTTTTATTTATATTATATATGGATGGATGGACGGATGGATGAATTATATTGTTTTCCTGAAATGCCAAACTCCAAATTCATACATTCAGCAGTTTAAAATCAATCAGTTCTTATTGCCAAGTTCTTATTACCAAGTTCTTCCAATGCCAAGTTGTTTGGCATTATTGATTTAAAAAATTGCAATTTTGTGTTCCCAAACATTCCTGGACCATATAGTTAAATGTAAAATAATCCCACTTTATCTGGATTTGTATCTATATCAGTCTCTTCCCATTACAGTCAATCACAGAGAAATTATACTAACAAGTACGCTTCGATTCCTAATAAAATCATGAATTTTTTTATTAGTAGTCTTCTTCCTTTTATTTGTTAGTAGTGCTAATATTAGCAGTAGTAGTAGTATAGTATCTGGTTTCACTCATTTATATTGTTACTGTGTTGTTTAGGGCCAGAGATGTGTTGGCTTTTCCCCGAGGACTATACTGAGCAGGTCTGCATATAATTTATTATGCTTTACTCACCTGTGTTTGGCTTTATGCCTCCGTGCACTCTTCGTGTCTGTGCATAAATGTGCACAACTGTTTTCCTGACACACTTGTTCTTATACATTTCTTTACTGTTACCACACACACTTAAGAACTGTGTATCTGGTGCTTACCTACATCTGACAACTTGCCCTGACATTGACAGCGTCCAGATTAGAAGCTCCTCCACGAGTAGGCATATGCGTGGAAAAACAGCTGTTCTTTTTTTTCCTGTTCTCCCTTAAATACACACCTACTTACACATATATTATCTGAAAGACACAGTGTATACATGCAATTATATAAACCAGATTAGAGCTGCTGACATGTAAGTTAGAATTCCATGTGTTCAGTAACAAAGTATACGTTATTTACACACTACTACAGAACAAGCGAAAAGCAGTACGCCAGAGGAGAAGTACTCACAGTAGGCGAGAAATACCCGGAAGGCTTATTGCTTCCGGCGAGATTTTGCAGTATGCAACCGATGGACACTACACGAGTCAAAAACGGGATTGGTGCGGACGAGTTCAGATTTTTGTTTTTTTGCGGAAGATAGTGCAGCGTGTCGGCTCTTTTTAAGAATTAATCCCCGGGTTAAACAGGACTTGTTTAACAATACCCGATTAAATTATCTTGTTGAAGGTTTAAACAAGAAAACAGTTCCCACAGCATTTGAAACCTTTTTTTTTTTTTTTTGTGATCTCCATCATGCTTTACCCGGCCAAGCTAACGGCAACAAATTTACCTCAGCCTGTTAACCCCGCCCATATTTAAATGAGCTAATACAGTTAACTTTCCTGATGTGCATTTTGCCGTTAGTGCGGTTGCTTTAATCTGGTGGTCCCTTTTAAGATTTTTGTGTTTCTGATGACGTCGAATGTCTGGGATTGTATTCATACTACACACACATACTGATTAGTGTGTACTGTTTCAACAGCCGTGTAGTAGGTACTGTCACAGTACGCGATTTCGGGCACAGCCTCAGACTTTTTTATAAACGCCAATTCCAAGTAATGTCGAGCGTCGATAACTATTTTTTTAGGTGTTCATAGTAGACTACTAAAAATAGTCATTTTCTAGATTCAATAGAAAATAATTTCTTCTATCCTCTTCCCCTCAGGAAACTTTGCAGATTGTGCCTAAGTTTTGTTTCCCTTTCAGGATGGACAGGTAACACACATTCAGACACACATGCATACTTTTGCCTCAAGTCTGTCTTTAGATGCAGATCTACAGATCCATTCTCCCTCTCAGTGTGGCAGTGAGACAGGTGGGGCAAAACTTCACATTTGTCCTGACTGATGTTGAGAGTAAGCAGCGCTTTGGCTTTTGCCAACTATCAGATGGAGCTCAGAGCGGCTACTGCTTTCTCAGGTGAGATTCCGTTATCTCTTGTGGTTTGATGTGTTCTAACAGTGTTCTAAATGTGTGGATGTGTTTGTTTATGCAAACAGTTATCTGCCATGGTTTGACGTGTTCTACAAACTGCTGAATATGCTGGATAACTACACTAATAAAGGACAGGTAAGCAGAGATGAGTAGCTTGGTCACTGTGGATTGTGTTTGGGGGTGTGGTCTAACTATGTATTTGAGTTTCTAGCCACTTACACCCTGATATTTTCATAACATATCTTGGATTGTGGATCATGGATACAGTAAATGTTTGGAAGTGGAAAATGCACCCTAAGCCGACTGCATATAGGGATAGGCAAAAGTTTTCTAACGCAAAAGCCTGTATATCAATTGGATGGTATTTTGCTGAAAGCTTCTCCGGGTTGGAGAGAGGAATGTTGAATCAGAAGGAAATAAAATCACTAAGTAGCAGATGTGAAGAATGAAATTTCCCCAATCCAAAATAAGACCTAATGTCAGATAGTAAGTGGCGGGTAATTAGATGCTGCTATTGTAAGAACTATATCATAAATACAAAGTTAATTTTCATTTTTTGGAAGCCACTAAATTACTACATGCTTTTCTTTAGGAATTGAATCATTTTTTTAAACACATGTTTTATGTGTACCTGCTACAGGACAGTTTAAAGAAGGAATTGTTGGAGTCTCTACATGCTTTGCCCATTCCTGACCCTGGAATGTCTGTATACCTTAATATGGTAATAATTTAAGCTTATTAACATTGTCTGAGAAGTCTCTCACAAAGCAAATGTTGACATTACTCTAAGGCTCTATCTATATTTATGGATATCTTTGAAAACATAGCTTTTTGACGTGTTTTTGCCTCTGGTTCACATGACAGCATGAATTTGCAGAAAGTAATTGGTGGTGTTGTGTGTTATGAATGTTCTAAGACTATCATGAATGCAGACTAGGTGGTTACTTTATCATCTGTAATATCTTATTTCATAAAACAGAATACATCTCCATGCACTGTGCCAAGTATTTGTATTAGATGTCTATGTTCAAGAAAGAATAGGAGACTCTGATACCTAGTACTTACAGGACCCTCCACTAATATTTTCACCCTTGATAAATATGAGCAAAGAAGGCTGTTTTCATGGATATCAAACAATTACAAACAAAACACATGTTTATCAGAATAAATATTTGTTAAATATTACTGTTGAATGTTGGTCGGTGGACGGCAGTCTTCAGGTCATGCCACAGATTTTCAATTGGATTTAAGTCTTTGACTCAACCGTTCCAAAATTTTTGTCCCATGCTTTGGCTCATTGTCTTGTTGGAGCGTGCATTTTCACTATAAATGCAGATATCTGGATAACTGGAGCAAGTTCTCTACCTACTTATATTTGGCTCAACCCAAGCTGCTTGTGATGGCATCAAGCTTTCTAGTTCCATCTGCTGAAAGGCAACCCAACCGCATGACACCACCATGCTTGATTACAGGAATGGCATTACTTGGTTAATGGGCTGTATTTGGTTTGGTTTGTATCCAACTTTATGCTTTGGCTTTAGACTAAATGGATCAATTGTATCACTTTCTTAGAAGTGGCTTCGTTCTCTCACTCTCCCATAGAGGCCAGATCTGTGAAGAGCTGGTGATTTTGTTGAGGTCTGCACAGGTTCTCCTGTTTCAGCCAGTGAGCTCTGTAACCTCTCGAGTGTTGTTGCTGGACCCTTGTACACTTCTTTGACATTTGCCCTTCTTGCCAGAGCACTCAGTTTGGCCTGATCTGTCTGGGTTGTGCCATATTTTCCCACTTTGTTATAATGGATTTCACCGTGCTCTTAAGAAATTTAAAAACTTTGCCAATGTAAATCAGCAGGAGTATTTTTGTTGTGAGGCTGAGTAAACAACAGTTTATCAGGATTTGTTTTTAATATGGGTTAACACCTTGAATGTGTCAGTGTAATCAGATTCTCCATCTGTAATTGTCCACCAATGTGCTGCAGAGTTCCTCTAGTATGATCTGTAAGTGCCCTCCGTTACTGCAATGACATAAACCTTTGTTGTGTCTGGTAAATATCTGCACACCATTTTGGCAGACTGCTGTGCTAGACAATCCATTCAGATTCTTGTGGACATATTACAAAATAAAATACACACAGAATTGTTGGTTATCAGTAGCTGATTTGCATTTCCCTTGCTGATTGCAGAACTTTTATCTTAACATCAAGGGCTTTTTAGCCTTGGAATCAATAACCATAGGATGTAGATTCTTCAAAATATTCACTCGGTTTACATACCGTATTTTCCGCACTATAAGGCGCACCGTATTATAAGGCGCAGGGTCTCAATTACTGTATCTCAATTACAGGGTCTCTTTCTGTACTTGACCAATACATAAGGCGCACCGTGTTATAAGGCGCATACGGTTGTTACGCCAACCAAAGTCGCACAACATTTTTACAGATTTTGGAACTCAGTCCACACATAAGGTGCACCGGATTATTAGGCGCACGGCCGATTTTTGAGAAAATTTAAGGCTTTTAGGTGCGCCTTATAGTGCGGAAAATACGGTACATTTTAAGCATTCCGTTTGAACTATAGAATAGTCAATAAATAATCTATTCAAATTAGATGCCAAGTAGACATGATAATGTATACAAAAAACATACTCACAAACTTTTGTTCTTCCTCTCAATCTTTAGCAGAACTGTTTCACTGTGCCTGATTTAAGGGAGTTGCCAAGTATTCCTGAAAATGTGAGTAACTTTAAACACAACGTAAAGGTCACACTAACCATATACAGAAGAAACTGTTGAAGCTGGTGCTCTTAAACAATGCTCATTACATGCAACACACAATATCACTTCTTTATTTTGGACATTACAATGTTTTCTGAGGATCGCAGTATCTCCAGGTGTTAATTTCAACCCTGCACAAATTTCCCTCCTGTGTGTTAAGTTGAGCTCATTACCATTTCCTTTTCAGTAATCGAAACTGATATTCATTTCTTGAATATTTCAGAGAAACCTGACAGAGTATTTTGTAGCAGTAGATGTAAACAACATGCTCCATCTGTACGCAAGCATGCTGTATGAGCGACGAGTCCTAATCAGCTCCAGCAACCTGAGCACTGTGAGTGTAAACTTTTCTCTTCATCGTGTTATCGTTGTATTCTATATACAGAGCCCTCCACTAATATTGGCACCCTTGGTAAATATGAGCAAAGAAGGCTGTGAATATTTGTCTTTATTGCTTAACCTTTTGATCTTTTGTTCAAATCTCATGGATATCAAACAATTGCAAACACAACAGAGGTGCATTCCAAAAAATATATCTTTGTTAAATATAGGTGTGTAACATTTTTTGGCACCCGTATGAATTCATATGAGAGAAATTTATTTGAAGTATATTCCCATTGATATTTGGCATTTTTTTTAGTACTCCTGGGTAACTGGGAACAGGAAATTGTTCAACCATGACTTCCTGTTCCACAGGGGTATACATATGAGGTAACACAGGCCAAACTCCCTTAGTCATTCATAACAATGGTTAAAACAGAGGAATATCGCTGAGAAATAAACAGAGGAATATTGCTAAGAAAATAGCACAAGTATTGAAAATGCCCATTTCCACCTTCAGGGCGATAATTAAGAAGTTCCAGTCAACTGGAAATATTATGAATCGACCTGGAATTGGACATGTGTCTATATCGTCTCAACACACCGTGAAGAGGACGGTTCGAGTGGATAAAACATCTCCAAAAGTTTAAACAATAAAGCTAATTTTTCACAACCTTCTTTGCTGATATTTACCAAGGGTGCCGATATTAGTGGAAGGAAATGTGTGTGTGTATATACACAGTACCCTCCTTTCTTTGAAAAACCAGCTGCTACTGCTGAAGGTGATCATTCTCTCTCAGTTGTTCTCTTTTTCTCTTGTAGTTAACAGCATGTGTCCATGGTGCAGCAGCCATGTTGTATCCCATGTACTGGCAGCACGTTTACATCCCAGTGCTACCACAGCATCTACTAGACTACTGCTGGTAAGAACTGGTGTATACACACAGACACCACACTACCAAAACAGCACAATATACACAGGCATTGATTAGAAGATAAGTTTATCATTGTAAGTGAGAACACACAAAGAACAAACATCTACTCCTAAAGGAAATAAACCTACACAATACAGCAACACAATGACTAATACTTGTTAAACATTAGACACTTATTGATTGGTTGGTCTGTGTTATGATGCATGCTATGGTGTACCACATTGCTTAATTTACACAGAAAAAAAAAACGTTTATGGAAATAGTAGAGCACTTTAAAACAAAGGAACGATTTCCTGTATGGAACATTATACACTGATTTTAGTCTTAGGACATAAATTGGGTTGTCATTTGAATAATATTTTGATTTGTAATCATTCATTTGTAGGAATTTGAGAAATTGTGCATGCTCCTGGTTGAGCCATCCTTATTAACTGCTGTGTATTTGTTTGAGTCCCACTTTATCTGGTTTTCTAGCTGCATGCAGATTTATGTTCATATTTTATCCGTCTTTCCTGCCATAATAGAAAACATTATCTCATGCTGTATTGGCCAAAGAAATCTCTATTTTGTCTGACTTCATGGTTTAAAAATGACTTCATGGTTTCTCAAATTTATAATTAGTATGGATTAGTATGACTAAATGTTTTAAGTCATCAAAAAAGCAGAAGTATCCATTCTGCTTTCAGTTCACATAGAACTCGATCCGAAAAAAGAGTCAAGTCGTTAATTCCGGGCATTGAAAACTATTATACAACCTCAAAGCTTTGGATGGTTGGTTGGATAAATGATTTCGCCCGTGTGCACACACTGCAAGCAGAACGAATTTTTGGTGCCTTGTGTACAGCAAAAAAAAGAATCGCCGTTCCAATACTTTCAGCAGGGACTGTATTTTTCCAACTAAATAAAAATGAATTTAAAAAATTATAGATTAAACAATTTTCAAAATGAATTGATATTTGCAGGTAGGTGCTTTGTTTTAGTACGTATAAACTTTTGTGCAAACTATAGTTCGTTTTTATTGTGAGCGAGACAATTCTAACTATTTCGTCTGTAGTGGACTTTATTTAGTCCTGCAGGGATCTATTGTACCGCCAGCTTACTCCAAGTGTATGCATGCATAAGGATAATGTTTTACTTTCTCTCTCTTTATGCTAGTGCTCCTATGCCATACCTTATAGGAGTCCACTCCAGCCTGATGGAGGTAAGAAATTCCTCACTAGTTCCCCCTAACAACCAGCTGCTAGGTTCAAATCCCTAACCCCGAAATGTAGTTTTCTTCATAGGAGATCAGTAAAATCCTGTATAAAAATATATAACGATATCTCTATAGTGGATATAAAAAGTCTACACACTCTGTGACTGTGTGCTACATTTACAAGCAAAAGGTGCTTTAATAAAGTATTTGTCAAGGGGGTTTTATTTCTTTAGAAAGTTTTTAGTTCTTTTAGGTTTAGATCTGCTAACAAATATGAATTCAATTTGATTGATTGAAATGTTTTGATTCAGCGTACTTGCTAAATAAACTCCCAGAAAAGCCTTCATATGTAGGATAAATCTAATGTTGGACAGAAGAGATCCCAAGGCAGTTTTATTTGAACTAATTTTAAGAACATTTAGCTATGAAATTCACTCAAGTTAAGAATAAGGGAATCATCACTAAACAGTAAAATGTGTCTAAAATATAAACTGAGCCAGCAGCCTAGCCTTTACCTTGACTCCCACTTGAAGTCATTCATAAAATGAAAAAAGACATATTGGATGTGTTGAACTTACTCTCATAACCTGTGTGTTTGCAGAAGGTGCGGGTAATGGCTCTGGATGATGTTGTAATTCTAAATGTGGATACTAATACACTGGAGACTCCATTTGATGATCTTCAGAACCTTCCTAATGATGTGGTGAGAGTACACAGACACACACACACATACACACTCTTACTGCCTTGTGTGAACTTGTATTCATTTTAATTTGAACCTGTTTCATACTCTGTGTGTTGATTTTTTTTTGTGTGTGTGTGTGTTTTGAAGGTGTCAGCTCTAAAGAATCGTCTGAAAAAAGTTTCCACTACAATGGGAAATGGGGCAGCACGAGCGTTTTTGAAATCACAGGCAGCTCTGTTTGGCAGCTATAGGAGCGCTCTACGGATAGAACCGGTAAAACATACACACCTGAGGTCCCAACATCTACTAGCAGACTGTGGACCCAGAAAATGATTTCATTTGACCAAACTGAGTACTCGAAGTAATACAGGAGTAGAGCTGATAAATGTATGAAAAACTGTCCACAGTTCAGTGACTCTAGTTTTCTAAACACAAATTAGCTCAGCTTTTGTAAGAAATCCTCTGGCGTATTCCATCACATGCATTTATGTAATATATTTAGCTAAGGACAACTTATATTCCCAGAGAGGGGGGGGGTTCTTATATTTATTTATTTATTTTTCAAATTTAAATAATTTTATTTAACTCTCAGGTCTGTTTAGCAAACTTATGACATGGTTTATTAAAAAATAAAATTCAACAAGAAAACCAGACTATAGACAAAGAAGGAAGCCTTTATTGTCCCAAGACTTGCACTTGTGGTCATTTAATAACAATTAATAAAGTAACAGTCATGAAAAACCTAGAAAAGTCATGGAATTTTAAAATCCTGTGCTCGAGAAGTTTTGGAAAAAGGAGAAAAAAAAAGGAGAATTTTTTTTTTTTTTTTTGGAAATTTGCTTCACACTTATTTGGGCGATCACTAACACCTGCACTTCCATCCATCCTAACCTCATTACATGGAATATGTGACACTCCATAATTGCTCCTTGCTACTATATTTTAATTTATTACCGTTTACTGCTCTTTATAGTATTTTTTTAAATGTAGAAACATTTCATTTAATTATTTTTGAAGGCATTTTTCCTCTACAGCATTTCTTTGCATGTGCACAGTACTGTGTATAAATATATTAGGGCTGCAGCTAATGATTATTCTATGCATTTATTTGTATTAATCGATTAGTTTGATTGATTTAAAAAATATACATTTAATTTATCAGATATTTATAAGATCATATGTCACAGCATGATAATATTATCAAGTGATTGTCAGCCAAAGTAACACAAGGTGGCGGTATTCTGCACAACTATGGAACTAGCAGCACTACACTTTCTGTTTAAACTATTTGTGACAAGATTTGGCAGATATTTTTTCTTAGTCTCACTGATATGTATACTAAGTTTGGGTCTTAGCATCAGGATTCCACGCATGTGACCCCATGTATTTTTTGCTTTCAGGATGAGCCAATTACATTCAACGAGGATGCATTCATCACACACAGATCCAACACAATGAGACAGTTTCTCCAGAATGCCACGCAGCTTCAGCTGTTCAAACAAGTATGAAAATAAATGTACATACACTTGTATATACTATGTATATTTATATTTTACTATGTAAAAATGTTTCTATGTATTGATGTAAATGCTTAGTTTATAGATGGACGCTTGGAACTGCTGAACTCTGGTGAAGGCTTCAATGATGTGTTTGAGGAGGAGATTAATATGGGAGAATATGCTGGTGAGGATGTTTAAAAATATACATTTCATGTATTTTTGCTGGTCCACAAGGTCCAATTTCTTACATTATACATGTTTGTGGGGAACACTGTCTGTCTGTAATGACCATGTTATCTGATGCCTAGTTGGATTTTTTGTGGTACTATGTGTGTGCCCACACTAGGGGTGTAAAACAATGCCACTCTATCTGTGTTCAGTGCTCCAAATATGCACATCTGTATGTGTATTTAATATATACACAACCCAGAGGGCATGGCCTAAACCAGATTTTTAAAAAAATATATTATTAAATATAAACCCTACCATTCTGCCCCATGGATACATTGGAAAACACTGGAGAACCAAACACCTGTAGGCATGGTCTGTGAATAATGGCTCTGACAGTTCCTCAACCTCAGCTATCACTTGAGTTCATAATTGAGGTCATAAGTGATGTGTATAGGACTGTTATTTACATCTCATTTGTGCAATTATTGATTTTTTCTTGTAAGTGCCTTTGAAAATCTAAACAAGCTAGTAGCCTAATTTAAACCACCATGACCAGGCAGTTAGCAAGGATGGATGAACGTTTAAAAGCATCAGGCATTGACTCACGTTCATGTAAATAAATGTGCTCTTTCTTTATCCAGCAAGCTCCATATCTGACCGCTCACCCATGTTAGTAAAATCCTGAAAGATCGCAGTTGCACACCTCTAATCTCAAAGCTTTCTAAACAAATATTTGTATCTGTTTAGAGCACTTTATCTTCTCCTTCTGAATAATGTATTTGCATTCACATTAATGGCGTTTGGCAGATGCCCTTATCTATAGCAACTTATAGAAACACATCTTCATGTTAGTTCCCTAGCTCAGGGACTAAGAGTACCTCCATTATAAAAACAGGTTAGTACAGTATAAATAATGAGACAGTGATTTTTTTTATTTTTGTATAATAAAAAATAAGTGCGAATTTAAATACTTGGTGAAGAGGTAGCAATGGGGTAGGGTGGGAGAGTATAGGGTCGTCGAAAACAATTTGGGTGACTGCTTTCTGGCATGAGAGAGTCAGTTTAGTGATGCAGTGACAGATGGTGAGATCCGAGAGTTGTCCAGGGAGATCACAAGATTGATGCGTTTCCAGGGTTGGACAGCAGCTCAGCTTTGCCAGGATTAAGTTTCAGATGATTAACTACTGTCCATGATGAGATGTCTGACAGAAAGGAAAGAGAGAAGTGATACCTGGGTCTGAGGTATGCAGAGTGGGTTTCTTCAGGATGGTTATAACCCTAGCTGTCTTGAATACAGTTAATAAAAGAAGAGTTAATAAAAGAAGAGTTGAAGGGGAGGAGGTCGTGTGAGATTAACTGGAGCCTTGAGGAATTGATTCATTGCCTCTAGAGGTTGTATAGTAAATGTATTTCTATACGTGAATATACTTTCCAAATGACTAAATGTAAGTTAGTTCATTCAATATATATATTTTTTTTATTTAAGTGCACTGGTGTTCACAACATCTAATGCAATAGCGTCCGCATTCTCAGGGTCTGGTAATAGAACTGTATTCAGGTGGCAACAATCCAATTTACTCTATGTAAAATATTTGCCATATATATATATATATATATATATATATATATATACAGTGCCTTGCGAAAGTATTCGGCCCCCTTGAACTGTTCGAACTTTTGCCACGTTTCAGGCCTCAAACATAAAGATATAAAACTGTAATTTTTTGTGAAGAATCAACAACAGGTGGGACACAATCATGAAGTGGAACCAAATTTATTGGATATTTCAAACTTTTTCAACAAATAAAAAACTGAAAAATTGGGTGAGCAAAATTATTCAGCCCCCTAAAGTTAATACTTTGTAGCGCCACCTTTTGCTGTTATTACAGCTGTAAGTCGCTTGGGGTATGTCTCTATCAGATTTACACATCGAGAGACTGAGATTTTTG
>JAFFST010052672.1:14373-29980 GCA_022414735.1 Noturus placidus
GATATATATATATATATGGATATGTGTGTGTGTATATATTGTTTATATATATTTATATATATATTGTTTATATATATATATTTATTGGTCTTGTTTTATACAGGTAGTGATAAAGTTTACCATCAGTGGCTTCTCACATTTAAGGTTGGTGTACTTGTTTTTCCGTGTCTCAGTTTTCTGTATCAATATAATAATAATATTAACCTCGCATTTTCCTCACAGAAAGGGGGCGGGGCAATCTTTAACACTGTGAAAACAAAAGCAAACCCTGCTATGAAAACTGTCTACAAGTTTGTAAGTCCAGTATTCTCATAGCTCAAACTTTTAACCACAATTTAATACACTATAAAAATTCTGAATATTGAAAAAAATGGCACATAGCTATGTCATCATATATAATAAAAAATTATGAGCAATAAAAATAGATTCATCTTATTATATACATAAAATTTAAAACACCTCAAAAAGATATTTACAGAATTTATATTATTTGAATTATATGTCTATTTAATGTATACTATTTTTTGTTGCTGGAAATGTTGCTGCATCTATAGATCGACTATTTCCATAAATATTTTGTTCCAGTTCAGGTTGTACTATATTGAGTTTCTGCCAAATGTGTAGTTATCCTGTAAAGAAGTCACTAGCCTCATTCTGATGGATTTTACCTTGAGGTTACATGCCGTGTGTTACTTTTTAAAGTATCGTATGATGCCGTATTTATGCTTGTACTAGAATTCCGTTAGCTCCTTGTCTGGTTTTACAGGCAAAGGACCATGCCAAGATGGGCATCAAAGAAGTGAGGAGTCGTCTTAAGCAAAAGGTACATTCACATGTTTTGACTTGACAGAATGACACACACACACACACACACGCACGTGTCTTAAACACTTGCACTGTATGACTTTTTGCAGGAGATGACCGAGAACAGCCACTCCAGCAGTAGAGATGACTCTACCTCCACCTGGGAACAGAGACGACCAATTACAGTGCACTTTGGACAGGTAAACAAGAGATTCTGCTCACACCATTTGAGTGTGTTATATTTTAGTCATTGTTGTTTATCTGTCTGTGTGTTTGAGGGTGTTGCATGCTCCATTTGCTAGATTATCACTCTCTTTCTCGTTACAGACAGTAGAAAAATGGAACACCAGAGAGAGAGTTAATTTCACAAATAATTGCAGTTGTAGAAATATCAGAAGATGATGGCAGAATGGAGCAGTTGCTCATCTGCTCCAAGTAACTCCAGTTATACAAAAGCACACATGAGTCTGGGAGAGATCGTGCCGTAGGGTGTTCTGGGAGGTAGTGTTGGAGAGACACTTCACAAAGTTTCTGGCTGTTTTTTAAGTAACTGTTTAAAAACTGTACTAAGTTTGAGATGTACACAAAAGCAATATGAATCAGGATGGGGCAAATACTTTTTCACAGCACTGTAGGTATCCGTGTGGCACATAAAGGTCTCCTTTCTGGAGCTCGGACTCATTTTGCTGGACAGACGGTCCTTTCCCAGCCTGTTTTTCAAACTCTGTATGAATTACAATGATCTAGTACTAAGTGTGCTGATATCTCTGAGGTACCCTGACTATCGTGTGTGTGTGTGTGTGTGTGTGTAGTCTTACCATCCCTGGGCACTAGCAGCAAAAAGACCACGCAGCAACTTGGAACTTGAGAGCAGTCATGAACAGTAAGGCAATGACACACACGCACTGTTTCACACACAACACTGTGCAGGTTATTCCCTCTTACTGCAGATTTTATCGGGGTGGGGGGGGGTCTATTTGGACAAGGAAACATTTGATCCTCTTTGAAATAGTGGTTATAAAGTTGACACTATCAAATCACGCATAAAATTGATGTTTTGTAGTAATCTTTGCAATTTAAATTAAAAAACAGAATCGGTCACTTGGAAAAAGTAAGTTTACCCATACATTTATTACACCTACAAATCCATAAAATTATAATCGGGTGTTTTCATTAGAATCATGGATTAGAACCTTCCTTTTTGAGCCTTTGCTAGACTACAGTTTGCTAATGATCATAAAGACCAGGCCTTTTGGGATAATATGCTCAGGACAGACGAACAAAGAGTCGTTTGGACAGAGTAACAGCAGACATGTTTGGTGCAGACCAAAGACAGTTTTTCAGGAGAAGCACTCAAAGAAAAACCTCAAACATCTTGCAACTGAACGAATGCATGGAAGAGTGGTCCAAAATTCCAGAAGGCCTAGTGGACAATTATACAAAACACCTACAAGAAGTTATTTCTGCTAAAGGGGGGCAATACTAGCTTCTGAGGCCAAGGGTGTACTTACTTTTTCCACAGAAGAAGATTGATCTATTGATATTTCTGTTGAATAAATGATTGAAAAAGTTCATTTTCCTGGTGGATTTTTTCAAGAATATCAGCTTCATTAATCGTCGCTGTTTCGAACATGATCAAATGTTTTCTTGTACAAATATGTCAAAAAAGCCAACAACTTCCATGGGGTGTACTTATTTTCTCACATGACTTTATATGTACTTTATAAGTACAAAGACATTCTGGACAATTCCATGCTCTCAACTTTGTGTCAGCAGTTTAGGGAAGGCCCACATATGGTTTTGAAGGTCAGATGTCCACATTTGGCCATATAACAGGGTGTCCATGGGTCCTTAAAAAATGTCTTCAGTTCTTTAATGTAAAAATAAAGCCTTAATTAGCATTAAAATGTCTTAAATTCCCATTTCAATGGTCTTAAAAATGAAACCGAACCGAACTGTAAAGAAGATTTATTTTCACTATCCACTATCAAAGCAACCCGGGCTTCCAGAACACCTCAGCAGTGCTGCAGTAATTCATACAAACGGAGGGGGCCGAGTACTGAGCACATAAATTAACATACTTTTCTTACGATCGAAATTTCTGTATTATAAATTCTTTATTGTAATATTTTGAGATACTGATTTTTTTTTTTTTATTTCCGTGAGCTGTAATCCATAATCATCGAGATTAAAACAAACAAAAAAGACTTGAGATATTTCACTTTATGTGTAATGAGTCTAGAATATATGAAAGTTCCACTTTTTTAATTAAATTATGGAAAAATAATTAACTTTTCCCCAATATTCTCATTTTTTTGACATGTACCTGTATTAGACTCCTATTAGATGTTTTCTTGCCATCTTCTCATTCATGACATTGTGTTAGTTTTTTTTTTTTCCAATTTTATTTTTAAATTGTCCAAATGTTGGGGTTTAAAGGCAGTGGTGTAGACACTATTGAAAACTACTGGCAGTCTGGTAGTCTCAGAGACGTTAACAACACACAGGTCATTTGTATAATCTGAACAGAGAGAACATAAAATCAACTTAAATACCTGCGTAACAAAATTATGAATACTCACAAATTTCCCTGTCACTAAGTCACCAACTCTGTTTATTTATTCAGCACCGTACACACAAGCTATAGAACTTATACAATGAAATTACTTATACAAAAAAAAAAATCACATCACCGTTACATTCAATGGCCAATCTGTGTCTCCCCAAATGCTTGATATTTTTATTTAGTTTAACATATTTACCTTTAGTGGTTAGCACGTCCGCCTCACACCTCGAGGGTCCGGGGTTCGAGTCCCACCAGGGCCATGTGTGTGCGGTGTTTGCATGTTCTCCCCGTGTGTCGGGGGTTTCTTCCCCCAGTCCAAAGACATGCAT
Organism: Noturus placidus; assembly: GCA_022414735.1. Lineage (NCBI taxonomy): Eukaryota > Metazoa > Chordata > Actinopteri > Siluriformes > Ictaluridae > Noturus > Noturus placidus. The sequence continues at coordinate 18,073 of JAFFST010052672.1, forward strand.
GTTAGGCTGATTGGCGTGTCTAAAGTGTCCATAGTGTATGAATGTGTGTGTGAGTGTGTATGTGATTGTGCCCTGTGATGGACTGGCACTCTGTCCAGGGTGTAACCCTGCCTTGTGCCTGATGCTCCCTGGGATAGTCTCCAGGTTCCCCGTGACCCTGAAAAGGAGTAAGCGGTTGAAGATGGATGGAAATTTACCTGTACAGCTGTAGCCACCTGGATAATGTTATTATACATAGCCAATGTAACTCATCCAGGCAACTTACCCAATATTTCATAACAGAGGGTTTCTCATTTGATTGCTGCTAAGAAATCTTTAGTGATCAGAATCTTCTGGAATGGAGTAAAATTGGTGCATCACACAGAGCAGAACATTGAAGACGTTGGTGCTAATTGGTAACTCCGGAGTCTGTAGGAAATATCACAGAGTGGCCGTACAGCTTGCTTAGAATGACATCATTTTTTGTGAAATCGTTTTAAGCTGTAACTTAACCAGGCACTCGTTGTGTGTTGAATTTGTTATTCACCTTTATACAAGCATGTAAGCTTATGCCTTTATGTATATTATATAGAAAATGTTGAATGAGTTACTATGAAAAGAAAAAAATTGTATTTACTTTTTGCACAATAATTATTTATTTTTTCCACTATATTTCTCTCTTTTGCATTCTCTTTAGTTTTTTTCTTGCCTTGTGGTCTCTATGGTTCACGCCAATGTATTCACAGCTAACACCTAGCTTCTTTTGTGTGTGTGTGTGTGTGTGTGTGTTCCTGCACACTGTCGGTCTCTCTCTCCCTCTCTCTCTCTCTCTCTCTCTCTCTCTCTCTATCTCAGTGATTCTAGCTTTATGCACCCTACACGTCACTACACTGTGTTTCTATGTGAGGACTCTTCTGGTGATGAGCTGTCGCAGGACGATGACTTCATCTCTGCTTTTCCTGATCACTTCCTTCTCTCCACACCCTTTCAATGGTCTATTGTTTAATCTGCCTTTGAACCACTCACAGCCTGCCCCCTATTCTCTACCAGTAGTAAACCTGATGTGTATATATAGCGTTCATCTTAATATAACATCCAGATAGGACAGCTAGAAATATCTAAGGATGGTCAGTGACATGGATAGTGTACTATAGTTATAATGTGTGTGTGTGTGTGTGTGTCAGGTCTCAATCTTATCAATCTCTGAAGGACACCGAGCTTGTGGAAAAGAAAGAGGAAGTGGGGACAACGTGTTTCCAGGGAAGGCCATCCATGCATGGATCAATACATACCAAGTTATCTGAGCTGAGTCTTTTAGATGATTCCATCAGCAACCAGCAGGAGAAGCCTACATATGCCTTGCATACAATAACCACAGACACGGTGCTCAACTCAGGACAGAGCCTAGAGCAACCAAGTTCGGTCTACAAGCCAATTGAACAGCATGGCATCTTCAGCCACCAGGTACCTCTACATAGTAATATCTAATTCACTTAACATGTGCTTCTCATTTCTACATGTATATGTAAATATATGTTTATATTTAAATATTCATATACTATGTATTTGTGTGTCTGTAGCACATGGAGCTCAGTGGTGATGAAAATACTCAGACATTACTGAAGCACACCGGTTACAACAGATTTTGGAGGCAGAAGTTACCAGACACTGTAGCCTTTTCCAGCCAAGATTTGTCCTCCTTTAATACGCCATTGTCTGTTCTACCACTGGAGCCCTGCACTCCCAGCAGTGATAGAGCTTCCCCAGGCCCAGAGATGATGGAGGAAAGAAGTATAACAATTCCTCGCCCACAAGCACAGAAAAAGTTAAGAGAACCAGGAGCTGTGCTTTCACCAACAGTGACTTTGCTGCAAGGCCTAAGACAGGATGAAAAAGAGGGGGCAGAAAGTGTAAAAAGGCCGGTGATTCACCAGACCCTCCTTACATCCCCACTGACACAGTCTCAACCACCCAGTACAGATCCAGGGCCTGACCTGCTCCACCTGCTAGACCCTCTAAGTGGAGAAGAACCCTATGAACCATCACGTCCTCCACGGCCTGCTTTGACTCCATTTCAAGGCCAGCATTCTCTTAACCCCTTCACACAGGTCCCCCACTACATCCTCCAAAAATACTATAACCCTGTGCCTCCAGACAACACCTTCAGCACTGCTTACTTGTCACCACAAACTACTGCCTATTTCCATACTCCACCTGTCTTTATGTTTAGTCAGGCTTCCCCTGTGGGTGGAGCCGCGATGAATGGGGTATGGCCTGTAGACAGAGCCTCACCAGCCTCCAGCAGTAGCACCTCTCTATACAGTCTGATTGATTCTCCAGCCCCATCCTGTCTATCCCAGGTTCTACCCCCCACCCACCTGGCAGACAAACCTAGTGACCCTTTCAGTGACCTTCTCAGCATGGCAACATCATCTACTGTTATAACCACACAAACAAAAAGGAAAATGGAAGATTTGCATAGAAAATGGGAGACTTTTGACTAACCTACCTGACTTGTCTCTGAACCAATAAAGATCTATTATATTTAAACAGACAATGTATAACTCCTCCAGGTTAAAGATTCAGTTCATACCCTTAAAGTACAGGTTAAGATAGCACAGTTACACAGGAAACAGGTGTTTGATTATGGGTGGTTGCTATATCAACCACATCCTCCAGCGTGGACACTAATATTACTTGTTGATGTTTGTTTTCCCCCTGCTTCAGCGCACACAAGTTTATGTACTGATTTGAATGATTGCATGAGTAGTCATTTGAAATAAGTGATTACACACACTGTAGATTAAACAGCTAAAACATAAAACATGACTCCAATATGCTCACCCACAAAATATTATACTGTTTATTAATGGTGTTCAGATCAAAATGATTATTTCAATCAGCTTTGGTGTATCTGACATGTTAACTCATTCTAAACCCCTGCTTCCCCTATGGAGCGAGGCTATATAAGGCCTAGCAATGACTTAATCCCTTAAACCTAATCCTTAGCTGTTCCATTGATTAGACTTAACCTGAATTCAAGCACAAATCTACATTACAGTTGAACACAGATTAGACATCTGATTATAGTCCTTGTCACATGTAATAATGAATATGAAAGTGAGCAATTAGCAATTAACGGCAATCCCGGCTATATACAGCAGTGCTCAACTACATGATTTTTAGTGCTTGAGCGATACATTGCTTGCAAATGACTCGCAAAAGTGGCAAAGGCCCTTTGAGGTCACATGACAAATCAGGGATGTTAAGTATTGTATTGCAAGTTTCCCACCTCATTTTTTCTAAAACCATAGAGAGAGGTGATGAATAAGCTGGGACACGAGGTGAATTTAAAAATGTGTGGCTAAATCCATCCTGACCCACTGTGGAAACAACCTCTCCCAATCCCAAAGGACAGACGTTGGCAGGTTTTTACCTCTACCTGGTCACATTAATCTAATAGAGCACCATATTGACACTGGAGGTGGTTGTGCGCTTTTGCCCCTACCACTTGACCTGATCAATCAGTGGGGTTTGGCTCACTTTTATTCGACACTGGACTTGCCAGAGATATTGGCAGATCCCCTTAACTAACCCCAAAGTCCCCTGAAAAAAATTTGGTTGCACTACACCAATTCCTTCACCCACATGCCTTCAGTCTCTGATTGGACCATGCTCGACTCCAGTGACTACCACATGATGGATGTGTGAAGATCACTCTGTTATCTGGTATGTTAACCATTTAGGTTCAAGGTTTGGAGATGATGGCTCTCACTGTGGCTCACTGGAGTCTCAGGGTGCAGATGGCTGTGGCAATTTCCTCGGTTAGTGGTGGACAGCGTTAGATGGTGGCAGGTATGAGGCAGCAGCGGTGTGGTGGAGTGCTGGTTTGTGAATGGAGGGTAGAGTTGGGAAAATACAGGGTAAGGAATGAGCATGCACCTGTGATGATTAATGAACAAGTGTTTGTGTTTCAGTGAGCACCTGTGAGATCATAAAGGAGAGGAGAGAACACAGACCTGCTGCATGGCATGAGATGTTAGTGGCACATTGAGTTATCTCAAGCCTGCCTCCAGTTTCCTTTTCCCCCTCCAATCTACAGTGTTTTACAGTTAATAATTTATTTCCAAGGATCTGAGATTCCAGCGATCTCCAAATAATACCAAAATTCCTCCAGAAGTGCATTGCCGACTCATACAGGAAGTCACAAAAGAACATAGAACCGCAGGCCTTGCACACCGCAGATAAGGTCAGCATGCTGGGTCCATATTTAATGGCATAAATGAAGAAGGATTTGGCCTTTAAAGGCCCACAGAAACTGAAGTAATAAACTCACTCACTTTAAAAATGTCACAAAGTAGGGCTGGGTATTGCAACCAATTTGACGATTCGATTAAATTAATATATGGTTTCGATTAGACTTAATATCTAGTTATCAATGTTACAATTTAAATGTTAGTTTTGCAGACATGGAATCCATGTTTTAATATAAATGCTGGTAACTGAAACCCTCCTACCTAGCTATATTACTGAAATACACATTTACATTAACAATAAGGCCCACACAATTATGTTTAATTACTTTTTACTTTGAGTCACAAACATTGTAACGAGATCATAAATATGTGCATACAATGCACACAAGGTAAACACAAACTGCACATTACTGTAAAAATAATAAACGTTGTAAATGTGCGACAGTGAAATTCATTAACGTGAAACGTTTAAGAAATAACAGATTTCAAACATGAAAGATGGCGCCATCTTCAGGACGAGACTGTAGATAATATTCACATCCTCTCAACTAAAGCACGCGCAATAAGAATCGATTCGGGGATTTCCAGAATCAATATCGTTTCGTTAAACTGAAGATTGATTAAAATCAAGAATCTCTTTTCTTTTTTTTTTTTTTTACCCAGCCCTACAATAAAGAAACTGTCATTTGCAGTTTTTACCTGTACCATGGCCTTCTATCAAAATGGAAACGCCCCTACATGTGATGGTGGTGTTTATTTATTTACTTTAGTTTTCCATATTATCTCAATTTATGTCACCAAAAACTTTGATATTCCAGAAAGTTTGGAAAAGTCTGCTCAACATCAGAATCTACCAGACCGCTGGGCTGCAGAACTGCTGCTGTAACTTACGACTAAAGTAAATCTGAGATGTTATTAGATGGCTATTATCAATTATGACCATATTCCTTGATCCAGTAAAGACCTCACTTACTCAGTATGTACTCCTTAGGTACTATAAGAAACTGGCCAGAAAGTGTCCCATGCACACAAAACCCTTTAGGTATTCAGTTTTTCAAATACTTCCAGTTTAAATCTGAATACAGAAATAGAGAGTGGCATTCTGTTACAGCCGGTTTAGTTTTTATGCATATTTTAGAAAAAGGAATGGGTCACTGGAATTTAACAATTTTATATTAATGTATTTATTTTAAATGCAGTTTTTCCATTACATGCAACAGCTGATAGGCAGTACACAAGGGAAGAATAAGGGGTAGGGGTGGGGGGGGGGGGCTTCCTTGTACTGCCTTAAAATATACTTAGAAAGGCTCCTGTAAAGAGTTTAACATTGTATGGGTAGCCCTTTTTTGGTATTAAAAAAAAAAGGGTTTTCAAAGGTTGATGAATTACACACTGATTAAATCAAGAACTTCTCAGAAAACCATCAATAAGATCCACATAGTACGGCAAATTCTTTAGTTTTTTTTCTATACACTGAAGAAAGCATTCATTTCCTGATATTAACATCTAGATATATTAGACAACTTGGAACATGGCACCGTTTGTTTGAACTCACCCATTTTTAAGTGATCAAATATATTGGAACATGAGGCGTTTCTTGTCACCCAGGTGTGCCCTTGTTGATCATTTAAACAAATAATAGCACTGAATGTCTCCTCTTGGTTTGAGCTTTGATTTTGTACAGTTAGTGAGCAGAAATATAGAAGCCATACCCACAAGATGCAAACCAGTCAACAGGAACAGCTGGAAGCCCAGACTGGATTTAGGGATATATATATATATTTATGTGTGTGTGTGTGTGTGTGTACACATACATACAGAGATGCCACAAAACTTCTGTAACCAAGATAAACATGTTGCAAGTGATGGAAAAAAACCAAAGTGTGGAGAAAGAAAAGGGTTTGCTCATAATCCAAAAACATAAGCTCATTGGTCAAGTACTATGCAGGTAGTTTTATGGCTTGGGCTTGCATGGCTGTGTCTGGAACAGGGTCACTTGTCTTTATTGATAATATAACTCATGAAGTCTGCAGAAACATTCTGCCTGCCAAGTTACAGGAAAATTCATCCAATCTTATTGAGAGGAACTTCACCATGCAGGAAGACAACCCAAAACACACTACCAACACAAAGGACACAAAAGTGGAAGGTTTTAGCCTAGCCAAGTCAATCATCAGACCTTAACCCAACTGAGATTTCACCTCCTGAAGAGGAGACGGAAGGGAGAAACTGCAGTACAAGCCTTGAGAAGCATTAAAAATAAATAAATAAAAAGAATACAACAGTTTGATGATGTCAGTGGGTTGCAGTTTTGACAGTTATTGCAAGCAAGAGATTTGCAACCAAATCTTAAGTGTATTGCTTTAAGACTACCTGTACTGATACTTTTGCTCACCTAAAAATTCGGTGGTCTGCCAACAAAGATGCCAGAATATAAAGTTCTTTAAAACGCATCTAGATGTAAATATAGGAAATTAAAGCTGAAATTCTAGTTTTATATTAATCTTTTTTTTTTTTTTTAATCTCAAACCTAAATGTAGTCAGTGTACACCGAAAAGAAAAGAATTTGCCTTGGCTTTCCAATACTTTCAAAGAGGACATCTGAAAAATCTTGACTTTACATTCCATAGGATCTGCATCCTGCATACATCTGTCTGAGATACCCGACAGCTATGCTTCAAGGTTTAAAAAAGCGGATCTTAAACTGGGTGGAGCCATTTGAGAGATCATTTAATTTTTTTGTTAATTTTCATTGTTTTGTTAAATAAGACCGGCAAACCATTCAAAATGACTGAAATTCTCAAAAGTAATGATTTCCACAAAAATCCCAACCATGTATCCTATTAAAAACGACCAACTTAACAAGGGATGCAAACATATTTCTAAACATCTCAAACACATTCTTAAACATAAACTGGGGTTGCCAATACCAGCAGAATTGTTTGCTTTTATACCACATCATACAGATTTCACACGTGCATAAAAAGTCAAAAGAAAAACGGAAATAAATGAAAAGTGTCGTCTATTTGGCTTGAAAACTGAGACATTGATATTCCATTCCCTTACAAAAGCATTAAGAAAGAAAAAAAAAAAAAAGGTTGAATTAAATGTCTTACCCTACAAAAGTTTGTTTAAATTGTGTTTTACTGAGTGACTACCACTCTTTTTCTTTTGGAGGGTGATGGCAGGCTGAACAAGAACTGGACATGAGTTTGAATTTGTTTAGGCAGTTCCTGGTGCACCTCCTCGTAGTAGGACCTCTAGTCAATGTACTGTGAAAGCCAGCGGAAACCCTCCCCATATCCCTCTCTCTTTAGCACGCTGCACATGAACACTTCAAGTGGTCTGGTATTCAGTTCTTTAAGGGGAATATTACCCTGTAGAAAGAACAAACACCACATGATAGATGATTTTAGTTTTCATTTTGGCAGTTAACTGCAGGGATTCTCAAAATGTAAGAGGCAGATTTTTGTATTCCAAGCATTGTTAACTTAGCCTTTAAAATATCTTAAATAAACAAACGCTAAATTAATGCGTGTATGTTGCCACAATCGCGGGTACATCCTATAACATCACTCCTAAGTACACATTAAAAAGTTATATGATAAAATATGTGCAAAAAGGGCTCATCTTACCTTGCCAGTTGTCTGTCCATACAATCCAAACAGTTCACGAAGTTTCTCCTCACTTATGGCCTCTGGCTTATCAATCTTGTTACCAAGAATCAAGATAGGCACGTTCCCAATAGTTTCATCTGTCATTAGTGCCTGTTGTAGGAATGCACAATAAAATAAAATGTTAGATTTGCCTATGATCAGATCTAACTGTAATGTGAGTGTCCATAAAATTCATAATTAGATACTGAACAGGTTCATCATACAAAGATCAAACAAAACTATGCCCATGCAAAGCTAGTTTTTGTGGAGTCTGCCAAACTGGACATTTGAGTTGGCAGACTGGACAAAAGTCGCTCACATCACCACGGCAACTAATAATATTCCGCCCTATTGCTGTGGCTCAGTCGGTAGAGCGGGTTTTCCACTAACCCGCTAATCGTGGGGTTGGTGGTTCGAATCCCGGCCCGGGTGATCCCATACCGAAGTGTCCTTGGGCAAGACACTGAACCTGAAGTTGCCCATAAGTTGCCCCCAAGTTGCCCCTAACCCTAAGTTGTGGCAAGCTAGCACCTTGCATGGAAGCTACCATTGGTGTACGAGTGTGCACTTGTAAGTCGCTTTGGATATAAGCGTCTGCTAAATGAATACATGTAAATATTCCTCCATATGACCATTTCTGATAGTTTGGTGGCTCTAACTGCATAATTTCTGGTAGCATCCTGGCGGCAGTGGCCGTCAGAGAAGACAAGGCCGTCTGTATACATCTGGAAAACACCTGTGAAATAAAATGAGGGGCACTCACATATTTACCAAAAAGCTGAGTCTGTTAGGTAGTGGTGTATGTACTACCTAGGTAATACCCTGTAGATAATCAAACAAGATCAGATCAACAACTAGAATGTTTTACTCCACTTGTTTTATTTTCTTGTTTAAATTGTTTGAGATCAATGAGAGCAGAGAACATGTGTTCATTTTTTAACAAAAGAGCAAAAAGTTAAACAATCAAGATCATTTTTCACAGCCTTCTTTGCTCATTTTTACCAGGGGTGCCAATATTAGTGGCAAGCACTGTATTGTACCTTTTGGAATTGGTCTCATCAGACCAGAACACATTTATCGACATGGTTTGGGGTGATTTATTTGGGTTTGGATGTTCTTTGTGAGAAAGAATTCGGTCTAGCCACCCTATCCTATAGCACAGACATGTGCAATATTTTTATTATTGTTGTCATTTCACATTGAGCTTGGGAAAAGTTCTGACACCATTTATCTCGATTTAGTTCTCTTTTTTTTTAATCACAAAAACATTTGACATTCTTTGTAGGAGTGGACAGAAATACACTTTTTAGCTAACCCAACAAGCAAGTGAAAGCACCATCTTTGTTCAACATCATGTTTTTGTTTCCATGAAACCTTATTAACCCTGATAAAAAGTGGTAGCTGACAATGTAATAACCATACTGTGAAGAATCTGTGGAACAAAGGAGTAGTTTTTACAGAATTTGAATGACTAAATGAGAGCATATTTTTATTTTACGGCTTAAAGGTTCAGATATCTTAAGTCTTGCCAAGCCAAGCTCTTTTAAATTCCTCAAGAGCAGAGTCTCATGAGTCTTTACTCATCCACCTTCAAGATCTTCCCAAGGCCTTCCACTGTACCTGTTCAAACAGGACTCCTCCAAGTGGGCATGCAGTTCAGCAAACTACCATCTGAATGTTATTTGCTGGTTTTTTACCTTAGCTGCTACATGATCAGGATGAAACCACTGACTAGTTATCTACAAGTTAGATGGGAAATTAGAAAGAAAACTTTAAGTAATTTTAAATACCCTAAGCGTAAGATTGAGGCAATCTTTATTGCAATGCATATCAAGGTTGTTTCATAACCAATACTTCAGAGTGGCTTCCACAGATGCACTAATGCTCCAAAAGTTTTTGGCTTCCTGACCATCACAACCATATATGGCCTTCCCCCTTCTTCTGTTGCCACAAAGTTGGAAGCACTCAAACATATAGGATGTAGCAATCAACATAAACGGAATAGAAGCTACTAGGTATAGGTAGAATCAGAAATAAAACAATCAACTCCCCAGAATCCACACATCAATGTCTGTACACAGAAAGTGACTAGCTAAACACTGCAGGAATGCTGGAAAAACAAACAATTGTGTTCATGTACACTAATATGCACAAGTGGGTGAGAGAGGGAGTGATTGCTGTATGAAGCTGGTATCTGAGTTCACAATGTGCTCTAATTTTAATTACACCTTGTATTCCCAAGCATTTTAACAGCCCACAACATATAATGCAAGTCAAAAGTTTCGGATCAACTTGTATTCATCATTTATAAATACGCATTTAAAATTTTAAACACTCCAATTTGATCTACCCAAAAGTATAGGCCACTATACAAATCACAAATCATAAAATGTATTATTAACTGTTTAGTGAATTGAGAATGATTAGAAATCACAATTTTAAAAATCTCAAATAAATAAATAGCCAGCCACTTTATCCTGGTACGGGGCACTAGTACAGCTCGGAAATTCTGGGCGCAAGAAGAGATTGACCTTGGCTGGGAGGCCAGTCAAAAGAAAAACAAGGGGACATGGGGAGAACACAAGAAACTGTGCACAGACAATAATCTGAGCTCTGGATGGAAATGTGGACCCTGGAACTATGATGTACAAAAACTGCTACTATGGAACAATCTAACTTTAATCTAACTTTAGCAAAACCCGTTAAATATTATTGTGACTAAATTCTTGCACACAATAAAAAAAGCCTTTTCTGTCTACACCCCAACTTTAAGAAACCAGAAATATACTTCACCAGAATTATGTCGACATGTTTGTATTTATTTGTTAAATGGTGCCTAGGCTATTTGCGTTTTCCTGTTTTAGGAAAAAACATTTTTAAGGAGGAAAAAAAAAAATCCAAGAACTCACATCAAGTTCTGTTTTGGATTCAGCCAGTCTCGGGTAGTCTACACAATCAATGAGAAACACAATGCCGTTGATTGCAGGGAGGTAGTTTTTCCACACTCTTCGAGCTAGGATACAAGATGTGTTAAGTGAGTATTATGTCAGAGACACACACACACACACACACACACACACACACACACACAGAAGGAAGTGTACCATGCTACAAGAAAAACTACTTGCCCTGTGCATGGCCACCAAGGTCAAAGGTGGTAAAGGTCATACCAGCGATAGTCAGCTCTTCTGAAGCTAAGGAATAAAATGCACAAAGACGTGTTTCTTACAACCATTGCATCATTATGAGTACCAATGTAGCACAAGCGATGGACAGCACACAATATAGTATATAGTAAGAGAGTAATAATTCAATGACCCAGATCAATATATTGATTTAATAGGAAACAACTTAACCAATCGATTATTGTTGATTCTTAGAGGTCAATATTGAATATCAACGTCAATGTTGAATGAAATAATTTACAGTGAATCTGTGTTTATTTTAGATGATAAGAACTCACTTGGATGCAAGGTTGGCACATGTTGCCCCAGTCGATCATCTTTAAGCATATGCAGTAGTGTGGTCTTGCCAGCATTGTCCAGACCAAGAAATACTAATTTACCTGATTTTTTGTACAGTCCTAAAAGAATAAGAACATTTTTTTGTTTCAGAATTGGTCTCACATGACATCTAGATGATTTTGGCATTCATACCTATTGCATCCTACAGAACCCAAGTCAAGCTCTCAGATTAGCCTCCCTGTAAACAATACATACAGTGCATTGCCTTTATTATCTTAAAAAAGACAACTTAAATGTGCAACTAAGTCTAATTACGGCTAACTATACAAAACACTTAATCTGACAGTGAGTCTGTACCTTTCAGTCAATGTCAATGAATAACATATTACATGTCAATGAGAGCGGGCGGCTGTGGCTCAGTCGGTAGAGCGGGTTGTCCACTAATCCACTAATCGTAGGGTTGGCGGTTCGAATCCCGGCCCGGGTGATCCCATGCCGAAGTGTCCTTGGGCAAGACACTGAACCCTAAGTTGCCCCCAATGGCAAGCTAGCA